>JBBPBX010008702.1:18667-38210 GCA_038048925.1 Garcialebias charrua
GTTGCCCCTGGTGAGAGGCGCCGAGCAGGAGTGGGCATACTTGTTGCCCCCCATCTTGGTGCCTGTACGTTGGGGTTCACCCCGGTGAACGAGAGGGTAGCCTCCCTTCGCCTACGTGTGGGGGGACGGGCTCTGACTGTTGTTTGTGCCTATGCGCCAAACGGCAGCGCAGATTACCCACCCTTTTTGGAGTCCTTGGAGGGGGTATTGGAGAGTGCGCCTCCTGGGGACTCCCTTGTTCTGCTGGGGGACTTCAACGCTCACGTGGGCAATGACAGTGAGACCTGGAGGGGTGTGGTTGGGAGGAACGGCCCCCCTGATCTGAACCCGAGTGGTGTTTTGTTGTTGGACTTCTGTGCTCGTCATGGATTGTCCATAACGAACACCATGTTCAGGCATAAGGGTGTACATATGTGCTCTTGGCACCAGGACACCCTAGGTCGTAGTTCGATGATCGACTTTGTTGTCGTCTCATCTGATCTGCGGCCGCATGTCCTGGACACTCGGGTGAAGAGAGGGGCGGAGCTGTCAACTGACCACTACCTGGTGGTGAGTTGGCTCCGATGGTGGGGGAGGATGCCGGTCAGACCTGGCAGACCCAAACGTATTGTGAGGGTCTGCTGGGAACGTCTGGCAGAGTCTCCCGTAAGAGCTTTGAACACGTTCCGAGGGAGGCGGGGGACATTGAGTCCGAGTGGGCCATGTTCCGCGCCTCTATTGTCGAGGTAGCTTATCAGAGTTGTGGCCGCAAGGTTGTTGGTGCCTGTCGTGGTGGCAACCCTCGAACCCGGTGGTGGACACCGGCGGTGAGGGATGCTGTCAGGCTGAAGAAGGAGTCCTATTGGGCCTTTTTGGCCTGTGGGACCCCGGAAGCAGCAGATAGGTACCGACAGTCCAAGCGGCATGCGGCTCGGGTGGTTGCTGAGGCAAAAACTCGGGCGTGGGAGGAGTTCGGAGAGGCCATGGAGAATGACTTCCGTACGGCTTCGAGGCGATTCTGGTCCACCATCCGGCGTCTCAGGGGGGAAAGCGGTACGCGACCAACACCATTTATGGTGGGGATGGCGTGCTGTTGACCTCAACTCGGGATGTTGTGAGTCGGTGGGCGGAGTACTTCGAAGACCTCCTCAATCCTACTGGCACGTCTTCCACTGAGGAAGCGGAGCCTGGGGACTTTGGGTCGGGCTCTCCAATCTCTGGAGCTGAGGTCACCGAGGTGGTTAAAAAGCTCCGCGGTGGCAGGGCTCCAGGGGTGGATGAGATTCGCCCTGAGTTCCTTAGGGCTCTGGATGTTGTGGGGTTGTGTTGGCTTACGCGACTCTGCAATATTGCGTGGACATCGGGGGCAGTTCCCTTGGATTGGCAGACTGGGGTGGTGGTTCCCCTATTCAAAAAGGGGGACCGTAGGGTGTGTTCCAACTATAGGGGGATCACACTCTTAAGCCTCCCTGGTAAGGTCTATTCAGGGGTTCTGGAGAGGAGGGTCCGTCGGATAGTCAAACCTCGGATTCAGGAGGAGCAGTGTGGTTTTCGTGCTGGTCGTGGAACACTGGACCAGCTCTACACCCTCAACAGGGTCCTGGAGGGCGCGTGGGAGTTTGCCCAACCAGTTTACATGTGCTTTGTGGACTTGGAAAAGGCATTCGACCGCGTCCCTCGGGGGGTTCTGTGGGGGGTACTCCGGGAGTATGGGGTACCAGGCCCATTGATATGGGCTGTTAGGTCCCTGTACGACCGGTGTCAGAGCTTGGTCCGCATTGCCGGTAGTAAGTCAGGCTCGTTTCCAGTGAGAGTTGGACTCCGCCAAGGTTGCCCTTTGTCACCGATTCTGTTCATAACTTTTATGGACAGAATTTCTAGGTGCAACCAAGGTGTTGAGAGGATCCGTTTTGGTGGCCTTAGAATCGCTTCTCTGTTTTTTGCAGATGATATGGTCCTATTGGCTTCATCAGATCGTGATCTACAGCTTTCGCTGGAGCGGTTTGCAGCCGAGTGTGATGCGGCCGGGATGAGGATCAGTTCCTCCAAATCCGAGGCCATGGTCTTGAGCCGGAAAAGGGTAGCATGCCCTCTCCGGGTCGGGGATGAGGTCCTGCCCCAAGTGGAGGAGTTTAAGTATCTCGGGGTCTTGTTCACGAATGAGGGAAAACTGGAGCGTGAGATCGATAGGCGGATAGGTGCAGCATCCGCAGTGAAGCGGGCGCTGTACCGGTCTGTCGTGGTGAAGAGAGAGCTGAGTCGAAAGGCAAAGCTCTCAATTTACCGATCGATCTACGTTCCCACCCTCATCTATGGTCATGAGCTTTGGGTTGTGACCGAAAGAACGAGATCTCGGATACAAGCGGCTGAAATGAGTTTTCTCCGCAGGGTGTCTGGACTCTCCCTTAGAGATAGGGTGAGAAGCTCAGTCATCCGGGAGGGACTCGGAGTAGAGCCGCTGCTTCTCCACATCGAGAGGAGCCAGTTGAGGTGGCTCGGGCATCTGGTTAGGATGCCTCCTGGACGCCTCCCTGGGGAGGTGTTCCGGGCATGTCCCACCGGGAGGAGACCCAGAGGAAGACCCAGGACACGCTGGAGGGACTATGTTTCTCGGCTGGCCTGGGAACGCCTTGGGATTCCCCCAGAGGAGCTGCTCCATGTGGCTGGGGAGAGGGAAGTCTGGGCCTCCCTACTTAGGCTGCTACCCCCGCGACCCGACCCCGGATAAGCGGACGAAAATGGATGGATGGATGGATGGATGGATGTTAGAATTAGCTTCCCCTAATTTTCATAAGACATTAGTGCTTTTGAAATTGCGGACCTAAATAAATTAATAAGTGCTTTAGGAATAGCGGAACTAATTTTTGGATTAGCGTTGCCCACCACTGTTGAAAATCATATACACTGCTGTAAATGGAGAGGTTCTACACCTTGGTTTGACTTTTTTCTTAACCAATTTAAACTGTATTACTCCTCACTGAAACATTTGAAATCTGGTTATGCAAAAAAAAAGTAACGGCCAGTATTTCTAATCTGTTGTTGTTTTAAAATTAGCTCTTTTTTATTACTAATTTGCCTTACTGTTATGTATTTGTTAGGAATAATTTTACCCCCACTTTGTATGTTTTATTCATTTTTTATGTTGCATTGTTCTTTGTACCTCAATGAGCCTTTGTACACTGTTTGTCTAATAAAAAAATAAAAAAAATGCTGTTCTCTGCAGCCATGTTGTTTCTAACGTGAGCTAGGCTAGCTCCCTTAGCATTAGCTATGTGCAGCCTACGGGCGCCTGGCTAGTTAATGGTTTTTCAAAAGCACAGAGTCGAGCTTTCAGATCAGAACCTCTCCTCCAGAACCGACATGACAACATTTGTTAAATGTATCATTATCTACAAACGAAGGAGTCACTTCTGGCACACAGGCCCCAGTTCTGTTAAGCTAAGGCTAGTGAAAGATAGCTCTCAATACATTGAAACAAGAAGTCCTGAAAAATAACTAAAAATCAACAAAGGGCAGAAAAAAAAAGAATAAATAACACTGTTTAAAACCACTCTCCTGATTTCAGCTTAAAGCTAGGGTATGTAGCTTTTTTTATAAACATATTTCTTGTGTCTGTCACTATTTTTTGACAAACTGATGTTAGACAGCTAATCTTTGAGAAATACTATATTCCTCTGGCGTCTCCCGGTGGTTAAAATAGCATTTATAAAAACCAGAGCGGCCCGAGTTTAACCAGCCAATAAAAACAGAGTTTTGTTCATGCACGAGCTTCCCCCGCCCTTCCCCCGCCTCTCCCAGCTGCAGCGCGCATCCGCGCACGTTCCCGTCTCAAACAGTAGCTGTTTCAAAATGGCGGAGGTGGCGAGAGCTTCGGGTGCTCAAAGGATTGCAAAGCGATGCAGAGTTAGCAACATTCTTGCTTGACAAGTAAGTGTCTTTGCTTGAATCATGTGATAGCGCAAATGCCATGATATTATCTACAACAGGCTAAAACCGTTTTCCGGCCTACAGCTGACGTGATGCTAATGGTAGCAGCTAACTCATTCAACCTCAGTATTGTTTCGATACGTACATTTAGTTATCCTAACTTATTGTATTGTGGATCAGCAAGCAGATATGATGAAAGTACTGTAACTGCGCTGTCTGTGTAAGAGAGGCATGATCACAACAACTAGCAATTAGCATATTGTCTGCAGATCATTTGGTGTTCATAATCGAAAAGTCTGTTAGTTCTCCTACACAATATATGTTGTTGATGCATACATGTCAACCTCTTTGGACGTTTACCTGTATAAAGGGCCTCAAAAATCATTAATTTTTTGCATAAAATCTGTAAAACTTGCGGTGGGGGGGACGCGTTTGTCTGCTGCGGACATGAGCATGCAGTGAAGCAGGATGAAAGGAGAGCGTAAAAAGTTCAAATTTTACTTCTAGCAGCAGAACAGGATGGAAGATGGCTGTTTGATGCTATTTTTTAAATCATCCTACATGCTTTGATATGTTAGATAAATTTGTCATTGTGTGATAAATGTGTTGAAAAGAATCCTGCATGCATCAGAGTATGTTGAAAAGAATATCTGATTATTGTTTGAACTATATAATAATAATAATAATAATCATCATTTTATTTAAAAGCACCTTTCAGGACACCCAAGGACACTTAACAAACCAACACAGTGTAATACAGAGCAAACATTATCAGCGACAAATTGAAATATAAAATACATAAAGGATATAAAATGGAAGATAAAAATACATTTAGCAAAGTTAGTGATAAGCTAGTCTAAAGAGATGGGTTTTCAGGGCAGTCTTGAACAGAGAAAGGGAGGTGGTGTTTTGAAGGTCTGGCGGTAGAGCGTTCCAGAGGTGAGGGGCAGAGCAGGTGAAGGCCCTGCTCCCCATGGTGGAGAGGCGGGCAGAGGGTTCATGGAGATGTAGTGAAGAGGAGGATCTGAGAGAGCGTGATGGGATGTGGATTTGGAGGAGGTCAGATAGATAAGGAGGGGCAAGGTTGTGGATAGCTTTGAACGTGAGGAGTAGAATTTTGAAGATGATGCGTGATTTAACCGGGAGCCAGTGGAGCTGCTGCAGGACAGGAGTGATGTGGTTATAGTAGGAGGTTTGAGTGATGACACGGGCAGCTGAGTTCTGGACCATCTGTAACTTGTGGAGAGATTTGTTGGGGAGGCCGTAGAGAAGGGAGTTGCAGTAGTCAATACGGGAAGTCACAAGACTGTGCACCAGGATGGCTGTGGAGCGGGGCGTGAGAGAAGGACGGAGACGGTTAATATTACGGAGGTGGAAATAAGCAGACCGAGTAATATTGTTGATGTGTGAAGTGAAGGAAAGAGTGGTGTTGAGGATGACACCGAGGCTCTTGACCTGAGGGGAGGGGGATAGCAGAGAGTTGTTAAGGGGGAACAACTCTCTCTATATACATGTATATGTTTTTATGCAGAGATGATGACTTTGGGGAAGGTCTGAGAAGTAGTGAATTTGGGGAGACTCCCATTCAGGTTTTGGAAACAAGGTAAGTAAGGGGAAACCGTATTTATGTCAAGATTATTTTATGGTTTGCACTGCAACTAATATAACTGTGATCATAATATTATTACACAATTTTAAAATGTAGATGGTAAGGTTGTATGTCTAATATTGTTTATGAAATGTATTTCCACCAGATATTACGGTAGGCAGAAACAAAAACCAAAGTTTAATAGTTGTTTTTATATAATCCATCCATCCATCCATTTTCTTCCGCTTATCCGGGGTCGGGTCGCGGGGGTAGCAGCCTAAGTAGGGAGGCCCAGACTTCCCTCTCCCCAGCCACTTGGAGCAGCTCCTCTGGGGGAATCCCAAGGCGTTCCCAGGCCAGCCGAGAAACATAGTCCCTCCAGCGTGTCCTGGGTCTTCCTCTGGGTCTCCTCCCGGTGGGACATGCCCGGAACACCTCACCAGGGAGGCGTCCAGGAGGCATCCTAACCAGATGCCCGAGCCACCTCAACTGGCTCCTCTCGATGTGGAGAAGCAGCGGCTCTACTCCGAGTCCCTCCCGGATGACTGAGCTTCTCACCCTATCTCTAAGGGAGAGTCCAGACACCCTGCGGAGAAAACTCATTTCAGCCGCTTGTATCCGAGATCTCGTTCTTTCGGTCACAACCCAAAGCTCATGACCATAGATGAGGGTGGGAACGTAGATCGATCGGTAAATTGAGAGCTTTGCCTTTTGACTCAGCTCTCTCTTCACCACGACAGACCGGTACAGCGCCCGCTTCACTGCGGATGCTGCACCTATCCGCCTATCGATCTCACGCTCCAGTTTTTATATAATGTATTTGTTTATTGTTATGGCTTTTCTGTGCTGCAATTTTAGTGGACATAAAATTAGAATAATACAGATGCACAATATTGACAATAAATGACTTTGAAGCTTATTTTTTTATTATTTTATTTTTCTAACCGCGTCACAGAAAAAGTACAACTTTATAAATTTAAGAATTTTTAAAAAGATGACTTAATTAAAATTCTGTTCTTCTGTGTTCATGTATAACATACACTTGCACTGAACGTACGTATTTTAGTGCGTGTTAAAAATATGATTTTGTCTATACTTTCGAGTTAGTCTCATTAACTTTTATTGAGAGAATTTATTGAACTGGTACCCAAGTACATGTTTTTTTCTGTCATGATCAAAATTGAATATTGTTTTTTAATAAAATAATGTAATGTGTTGCCTCAGTAACAATGTTAGTTTATGACAAGAAAGTTAATGCTCAATAGTCCAGGTATCAAATCCGATAATTCTCTATCAGGTCATCTGGATAGTTTATTTTTAGTAGAAACGTTTCACCCTCACTCCAGAAGCCCTCTGGAGTGAGGGTGAAACGTTTCTACTAAAAATAAACTGTCCAGATGACCTAATAGAGAATTATCGAATGTTAATTTATGTTTTTTTCACGTTTATATTTTTTTGTTTTAGTATGTCTTTGCTGGACATTCACGACGAGGTTTATGAAAGTGACTTCAATGGCATTCAAAATTCTGGGTAAGTAGTATTGGTCAATATTCACTCAAATATTACATGTTGAGTGTCGAAGACTAATCTTCTAATCCCTTTAAATAGTATTGACAGGTCTGAAGACAACATGGACACCACACGAGGACAAACAAGACATTTCCGGAGGAAGAGGAAACCATTGGGTACGCAGGTTCGGCTGGTGCTCAAGGTTCTGGAGGTGGCAGACCTCCAGGGATGAGGAGGCCGGATTGGCGCAGAGCGTGTCCGAGCAAATGAGTCTGCCTCGGACGCACGAGCGGTGAATGGTGGGAGCTCCTCCTGGAGGTGGCAGACCTCCAGGGATGAGGAGGCCGGGTTGGCACGGAGCGTGTCCCAGCAGGGGAGTCTGCCTGGGACACACGAGCCGGCGTTCTCCCTGTCAGGTGTACCAGGACCACAGGCTGTTAGTCTATTTTTGGTTGGAGCACCAGCAGCGGCGGCCGCCACTAGAGGGCGCTAGGGGCGCCGCCCCTCTGGAACCTGCAGCTCTTCACCATTTGAAGATTTAATTTTTTTTTTATAAAAATGAAATAATAAAATAAAAATATTTCGAAATGTATGCATATATGTTTTTAGTTGTGTAGGATAAATAATTTATGAGTAATGATGTTTGTTTCAAAAAACGTTTTCTGATTGTGACGTACTTCCGGTTCCCCCGCTGGGCGCCGCTAACCACACGCTAACGGCTTTTCCATTGAATCTAATTATAAACTAGTGCTAAGCGCATGCGCAGTTTATGTCCCATCTGTCCAAAACTATTGGACTGTACAGGTCGCATTTTCCGTCGCCCGGAGGCTTGGACTCGTCTCGTGATCGCTGCGGTTCGTGTGTTTCCGGTTAGCCGAGGAGGAGGGGGGAGCGGGGGACCATCTCTGTACACAGTCAGAGCTGACACACGCAACTAGCGACGTTGAACAGCAGTAATTATTAATGGTGCCTTTCTACACAGGTAAGCAAGTAATATTAAGTGAGTTTAATGAATCGCTACATGAGCAAAGTTTGAGCTGATCTCTCTGTGTGCGTGACATGGTGTGTTGTGTTGCGGTCAGTCATCAACAGTAGCTAGCTACTAGCTGTGCTTAGGTTCAGTATGTAACATTTTTTATAAACATATTTCTTCACTCTGCCACATCTCCTGACAGTAGCTACAAGACAGATGCTTAAACTGCTAAGCTTCAGCAAAAAGAGGAAAATATTGATGAGTAGCAAAACACTAAAAGTAGCAATTTTTTTGCTGAAAGTATCAAAATGCTAGTTAAAAGCAGTGGTGGAGGAGAAAGTACTCAAACACTGTACTTAAGTAAAAGTACAAATAAACAGACAAAAATGTACTCTAGTGTAAGTAGAAGTACCACATTAATGTTTTTACTTAAGTAAAAGTAAATAAGTATTTGCTTTTAAAAATACTTAAAGTATTAAAGTAAAAGTACTTGCTGAATGTATTACCTAACGCAATGGCCTACAGTATCATTAAGTGTGCGTACTGTATGTATATTTTCTGTAATACTTTAAAAGTGTTGTTCCAGTTTAAAGAACAATGCTGCAGATAGTGCATGTTTTTATTGTGTGACACCGTTCACACTTGGGCTTGTGATTCTGTGTGCGTCAGAATTTCAGGGATGACCTGCAGGTTAAATGTCATTAAATAAAATAAGAAAGAGGAATGATTATACCTCTGAATTTTTTTATTTAACACAAAATAAAACCAGTAAAAACATTGAAGTAAAAGTTGTCTGATGAAAAAAGGAGCATTAGACCTAACAAAGGAATAGACATTGATCACTTCAACTCCAGTTTGTCATCAACTCTGATTAAAATACTGTCTAGTCAACCTTGTAATGGGTCAATAGTGAACAATATTTTAACTTCCTGACACCATTTGCAAAACTTGGACCCAAGTGTTGAGTCATTTGGAAACATCTCTTGTCTCCTAACGTCCCATGAACTGACACATTTTAATATTGCAGCAAGAATTTATTGTTCAAGTTCAGAAGAATTTTTTTTGTCCAGTCTGTCTCTTTTGGGAGAGAGAATCTGTCCTGCTGTACTGAATAGTCTTTCAATAATCTTTCAATATTTTTTTAATAAGGCCATGGGTGGTGCATATCTTCTGGCTGATTCTCCACGGTGGAATCCATTGTGGGTGAGAACTGGTCCCAGGACCAAGATGGAAACGAGGACTGGAAACACAACAAAAAACAAGGTAAGTGTCTCTCAAAGTACTGTACTCAGAAACTGGCTAGAAGCATAAATACCATGAGTAGGCATCAATGCTCCAGCGAAGAGTACTTGACTGCAGCCTTAAGTATAGGTGGAGCTCATCAGGTGGATCACAGTAAAATAGATCATTTTTCTTCCCCATAAATCAGTTATTTAAAATCTAATCTGGAATCATTCCTCCTTGTTAGACTTCAGTTGACCTGTTTAAGTTGGGCCCAAATTTGTTATTATCTTTTGATTTATTTTTCATTGAAATTTAATTATTTGTTAGTTTATTTTTGGAACTATTAAATTGAATTATTTGGTGGATTTTTGAACACCTTTGTCCTTATTTAAGTCTGGACCCTCACAATTCTATTTACATTATGAACTTGTATTACTAAAATAATTATAACAGAATATGATAGAAGTTGTCCAAAAATTGAAAAGTGGAAGCAGAACACTCCCATTCTCTTTTCACACTGATGCCTCAAACAAGGTGAAGATGAACCATGTTTTATTAATAATAGTGTTATACAAATGGATACAACTGATATATACAAATAAAAACATGAACAAACTTACTTTACAGTATACAAACATAATTATGCATACTTCTACACATACTTTAAAAAGATTTATGGCGCCCCCCCATAAAAAATAATCACCAGCCGCCACTGAGCACCAGCACCACATATTTTTAGTTGGAGCACCAGCACCACGGAGGTCTGGGCGGCGCGGATCTCTTGTCTTAACCCAGGAAGGGTGCTTACCAGAAGAAATTGTAAAAAGTTGTAATGAGCTAAAAAATTTAATGTGTAATTAGCTAGGAAAGCTAAATTTTGCCTAGTGACAGCTGAGTGACAGCTCTGTTCATCAGGCAGTCAGGATGCTTTGTCACTCTTTTACAAATGTGAAATGCCAGAACCTGCATTTATTTTATAGATATACTTTTTATACTTTTATACTTCTACGGAAAAGCTCGGGACAGTATTACACTTTATTTCATTTTATGTTTATTAAATGTTGGTGTTTGGTGTTGGTGAAAACTTTTTTTTACTTTTATACTACTATGCAAAAACCACTATGCAAAAACTCAGGACAGTATTACACTTTTATTAGGGATGTCCCGATCCGATCACGTGATCGGAAACCGGGTCCCGATCACGTGATTTCAGACTCGACTCGGGCGTTACACACCGATCAGGGATCGGATATATATGTGTATATTTATTCTAAACACAAACGGGAATATTATATTAACTGTATGTTGAGTTACAGAGTCAAATTGTCTCGGAACAAAACATGCACAATAGTTTTGCAGCAGTGCCTGCCGTAAAGCAGTGCCTGCCGTAAAGCGGTGACTGTCGTAAAAAAGAAGCGGAACGCGGCATTAACTTGAAGTGGAGGCAGCGATGTCTGTCGTGTGGAGATATTTTAAAGTGGATGACAAATGGAAAGTTCGTATTTCAAGAGGAGGTAAGGAAAAGGCTGCATTTAACACAACAAACCTGATTAGGCACATCAGAAACAAACACCCGACACAATACACAGAGTTTAACCAGACAACCCAGCCGAAGACGAGCCAGCTCACGCTGCAAGAGACTTTATATTTATATTTATCTCATAAAGAAAAACATACACTTCCTTCTGTGAAGCCACAGGAGGAGAGTTAAGGAGTGCTGTTCAGAAAAGCATGTTACTAGCCTTATTTTATAAAACTGACACTTTAAGTTTCTTATTTGTTTACATGCCTGCTCAGGTTCTGGTTCTGGTCAGGTTCTGGCCAGGTTGTGGTGAGGTTCTGGTCAGGTTCTGGCCAGGTTGTGGTCATGTCCTGGTCAGGTTGTGGTCAGGTTGTGGTCAGGTTGGCCAGGTTCTGGTCAGGTTCTGGTCAGGTTCTGGTCAGGTTGTGGTCAGGTTGTGGTCAGGTTCTGGCCAGGTTCTGGTCAGGTTCTGGCCAGGTTGTGGTCAGGTTCTGGCCAGGTTGTGGTCAGGTTCTGGTCAGGTTGTGGTCAGGTTCTGGCCAGGTGTGGTCATGTTCTGGTATTTTAAGTTGAGCTGCTTATTTTAAATTAGACATTTTTATTTCATACTGTTGCACTAAACTTCAATGTGAAGAATTTTATTTTAAATCTTATTACTTGATTGTTCAATCTACCTCACAGAAGTACTCTGTTAAATGTTAAGGTAAATAAAATAAAAATGAAGGGACATCTGGATCTGTTTCTTTTTTTTCCCCTTCATTTTAAAAATGTATTTTAGAAGTATCGGATCGGGACTCTGTATCGGCCAATTCCTAAAATTAAAGGACTCGGACTCGGACTCGGGGCCAGAAAAACCTGATCGGGACATCCCTAACTTTTATTATTTCATTTTATGCTTGTTTATTAAATGTTTTAGTGGGTTAGTGTTTAAATGGTTACTGTTGAACCGAGGGACTGAGAGAAATGCAATTTCAATCCTGTGTATGTCCTGTACATATTGCAGTTCTGACAATAAAGTTGACTTTGACTTTGATATGTAAAAATAAAGTCTATTTTTAAGTTGCAACTTCCTGGCTTTGTGATTTTGATTGTCATTATGACCATTGTTGACACAGTGATTTTGCTTAATTCATACTGAAATGAACTGTTTGGTAAATGATTCAAAAGATAATTCAGTAATGTGCAATGTTAAAATGAGACATATAGTTCTAAAGAATGAATTATAAAAAAACCAATTAGAAGCACTTTATTAAAAATAATAGCAAATAAAAATATATTTTTTAAATGAATAACTGCTATTAGCCATGTCTTCTCTGCTTCATCTGAAGATGAGCGCACACGGCGTCCTCTGCTTCGTCTCCCACGTGACCTGCCTGATGCGTCCTCTTCAGACCGTAGAAGTCCCTCTGGGTGTAAATTCCTCGTCGGAGCACATCGAGAATGTTTCTAAACTCTAGATGCATAACACAGATAAAATGTCACACTGTAGCAAAGTAAGAGCTACACATTACTTATTGAAAGGGTTATACATAATTTACGATACTTTATTACAAATACGCAAAGATTTGAGAAGGAAATAGTCCATCCTTACCGGTGACTGCCCCAACGCCATTACTGTTTACATGCATGCACGTTCACGAGACAGCCAAGCTATGAAGGAGGAGCTAAGGAGGCGGAGTTGCAGGTCAGCCAGAGTGCAAGGGGGAGGAGGGAGAAAGGTCTCTGTTCAAAATTTTACTGCCAGCGCTTTCCAGAAATCGCAGACCCTACCTTTAATGTGAATTCAATCCGAGTGGATCCGAACCAAATCTGATTTGCTTAGCATAAACCTGATGAACCTGGCAGAACCATGCAACAGCGATTCACGTAATTTAAAACACATCACAGAATGAAGCTCAAAACAAGAACCAGCAAGGAAGCACTAGAACAAAGTCAAGAAACAAAAACACCTTTAAAACAAGGATGACTCGCCTGATTCTTAGCTTTTGAGCTAGCAGTTAGCCCAACACGGTCGGGTCACGTGGCTCAAAGAAAACACCTAAAATAAAGCATGTGAAACCCACAAACGACCAGAATACAACGCTAGCAAACAGTTTAAAGAGCAGAAGACACCAGTTCATAGTAAGTGTGAATGTAGTGTTAAAATTTTAATTTCTCTGAAGTGAACTCTTGTCAATCAACCGGAATTCCCACTTTCATCTGCACAAACAAGCACATATTAACAGTTTGAACAGTTTACTTACAGTGCAAGAAGTTAATCCACCGAAGGAGACGTCTCTCTGTAGCTGCATCCAGCTCGAACGACGCCCGTAACTGAAGACTGGTTTAAAAAGCGCGCGTGCGTACATGAACATCCGCTTCGAGAGCTGATTCAAATGAGGCAGGTGGAGCAATCCAAAATGCCTGGAGGAGCACATACGTTGCCCGGAACCCTGCCGAACTCGTTACGTTGACACTGTAGGGGGTCACTCGAGTGTCGGCTGAGCGCTGTTCCGGGTCGGAGCTGCCCCGGAGGTGCAAGGGCGGACACGTTGGGCGGACGAAAACGGGTTAGAAGGCGGGTCCGCCCCGGAGTCAGCTGCTATGAGGGAGGGCATGCAAATTAGGCAAAAAAAACTGCGACATATCCACAGTATTCCTACGCCCCATGATGCTTTGCGCGAAATGTGCACACGACTTCCGGTTGACCGGAAACCCCGTTTGTTTACATGCGAGTAATACAGTTGAAGACAGTCCAAACTTTGTTGTTTTAGTTCATTAAAAATGTGGGAACACCACTCGTTTTGTTAAAAGAGGAGGGACAAATAAAAAGAAATTACAGATGTTACCTGATCGCGCAGACATAATTTAAAAATAACGCGTTTGCTCCGGCCTCTCGGCTAAGGTTTATTAGCAGCTATCTCGGCTAAAGATACCAGTCGCGTCTGAGATCTATCGTTTTAAGACAGTAAATCTTCCAAAACTCTCATTAATAAACCCTCCCCGACTAAAAAGATGTTACCTGATCGCGCAGACATAATTTAAAAATACATAAATAGCGAACGCGTTTGCTCCGGCCTCTCGGCTAAGGTTTGTTAGCAGCTAACTCGGCTAAAAGTCACGGTCGCGTCTGAGATCTATCGTTTTAAGACAGTAAATCTTCCAAAACTCTCATTAATAAACCCTCCCCGAATAAAAATATGTTACCTGATCGCGCAGACATAATTTAAAACTACATAAATAGCGAACGCGTTTGCTCCGGCCTCTCGGCTAAGGTTTATTAGCAGCTATCTCGGCTAAAAATACCGGTCGCGCCTGACATATATCATTTTAAGACAGTAAATCATCCAAAACTCTCATTAATAAACCCTCCCTGAATAAAAAGAAATTACAGATGTTACCTGATCGCGCAGACACAGCCATAGAGAAGGATGCAGGAACACTCTTTCTTTGTTTTGGGTCCGTGTTGAAAACACTGTTGTTTTAGCCAAAGATTTAGCTTGGTCCGGTTGTTGGTGCAGCCGCGAACAGCACAGCAGGTACCTGAACCCCGGTAGGACATTTCAGTAAACGTTCCGTTTAAACAAAAGCTGTGTTTGCTCCGATAAAATGAATGAAAATAACTTTCAAAAACACCCGCGATCCATACTCCACCTATGGAATACAGGCACTTCCGGTGTCGGACAGGAAGTACAATGCACATTCGCTTCTACAGTGACACCCCCAAGAATACTGTGGATAGTCCGGAAAATACGGTACACCTTAATGCATGCATGTCCAAAAGGCAACTTGAGGTAAGTTTTATTAATGTTGAATAAGTTTCGAAGTTACAATTAAATTCAGCTAACACAAAATGTGTTTTTATTCCTACAAAGTAGATTTAAAGTGGATATTAAAGTGATTAATTTAAGTGATTGTTTGTTTAAAGTTATTTTATATATTCTTTTAAATAAGGGGGTGATATATATTTTTTTCTTATTTATGCACACTTCATTCAATGTTTTATTTTTGATTAATTTGTTTTATTCTTTCCTCTTTTAAATGAATGAATAAATGAATTAAATAAAATATTAAATAGCTTTACATCTGCTAAGTTCATGGCATAAACCAACACAGACATGTTCCTGTTTTTAGTATTTTACATCGCTTTTAAATGTAGCTGTTTATATTTCGGGTTTTTTAATACAGTTATCTTGTAATTTTTAATTAATGTGTTTTTGTATGATTGTCTACTGTTGTACTGATAAATATCTTCTGGAGGGAAAACTATACAGTATTTTGGCTGCAAGAATCAAGCTGCAAAATCCTTTGTTTTGTACAGCTGATAGCGGTTGGTCATTATTTACGATGAAGTTTAGCAACTTCTTGGAAAACAGTTGAGCTCCGTGCCTTCAGCGATGTGTTTTTCTTGTTCAATCCGGGGCGAGCAGCCTGATTTCGGTCAGCCGCTCTCAGCCTGTCCCTCCACCGAGACGGCTGGCCGGGGTTGGGATGCCTATGTTCAGCGAGAGTGGCATCCCACTGAAGCCACGGAGCTCGAATGTCCAACGTAAAACTAACTTGACCGCAGTTTAATGTGGTGCTATGGCTCTGCAGACATTGGACGTTGCTGTCTTGCGGTGTTTAGTGTAAAATACTTCCACACAGCAGACAAATTACGATGAAAAGTTGTTTAGCTGTTAGCTACAGTGCTACTGCACGTTGTAACTGGCTGCAAACTATGAAATGGATTTCCTGAATGTGAGGCGGGTCTTATTACTCAGGGTTCATGGGACACACCTCCGTTCAGGAAATCCATTCCGTAGTTTGAAGCCAATGTGTGGAGAATTTTCAACAGATACAGACATGAAAAGTGGATCGGAAATATCAGCAGGTTGGATCAGAAAAATCCGATACTTGAATTATGCTGGTATCGGAGGCCGATACCGATACCGGAACGGCCCCATCCCTAATTTACATAGCACATTTTTATTTCAAATGACTGTTTAATCTGAATACTTATGTCCATGTAAATATAGCTAATGTAATTATGACAGAAAATGGAAGATTTACTTGCAGTTATTTTCATGCAGCACATGTGGTTCCCTTTCAGTTGGTTTCTCGGTGCAACATACTTGCTATGGGAATTACGCCCCCGCACGATTACCTGAAGGAATATACTCACGCCTTTACGGCAAGGGGCATCACCGCCGCGCCAGAGGCCCCGCCCTCTGGGTACTTAAGCGGCTTGCGCCACTCCATCTTTCTCTTTTTGCCCTTCACCTCACTTAAACCTGAACTACCTCTTCGCGGGACTTTCTCTGTTGCTTCATCGCTTAACAAGAGGTGAGCTTGCTCCCTACACAGAGCGCACAGAGAATTATTCCTGCGTACTGCTGGACTAGCGAAAGCTAGTCCAGCACATTTCTCTTAACCCCGAAGTATTTTCTTCTCCTCTCTCTACAGGTTGCTTTGCTCGACGGCGCTAACTACGCCACAAGAAAAAAGCTACCTTGCTAACTCCTAGCGAGCTAGCCAGCAAAAGCGACGCGATGGAGGAGACTTTTCAAGGAAAAAGAAAGAAGATTCTGGAAGGACTCGCTCACCTCATCTCGGACATGCCTCCAGAGAAGGGAAAGTGAAAGGCGAGACTTCCAAGGAAAACCAACGGGACGGCAAGCCCAACCTCGCGTGCCTGTCCTACCGGATGTAGTTTTTCCCTCGCAGCTACAGACACCCACAAGGCCTGTCCAATCTGCTTGAGGATGCTACATGCAAAAGCAACACTGGATACGCTCGACTTTTACCCACACTGCAGCCTCATGATGGATGCTATGCTGCGGCACCGGGTTGACCTCGTCGCCAAGGCCATGTGCTCTTCAGCAACACCAGCGGACGCGGACACCATGGAGCCCCTCACTCCCACGTCGGAGCTCGAGAACATGGCTCTACATGACAGCACACGTGTCGAATGGGTCGACAGCCCTGACGCGCTGGCCCCCATGGTAGACCTAACAGTCGAATTCGACACCCGGGGCATGATGAACGAGGACGAGATCTCGATTTCAGCCTCGGGTGAATTTTTAACGGAGGAGGCGGACCTGGAACTGGAGGATCAGGGTGAAGACCTCTCCCAGACCCCAGTACCTGTGCTCCCAGAAACTGACTTTTCCATCCCTGCTCTGTTCGACTTGTGAGTGGACGCCCTGCACATCCCATGGCCTGAACCTCCACCTCGCCAACAGGTCACGAGGCTGGCAGGAAACTATTTCTACTCGAAGCAGCAAGCCGCTACGAGGCAAAAGATACCTGTGTTCCCGGACTTCGGTGGCGGATCGCGATGACCACTTCCACCATTCCCCTACCCTGTGCAACAGCAGCCGTCCCCATCATACGGAGCACAAAGTCTGTTGCTCTACGGGCTTCATCCAGCAATTCGGCAGCCGCCTGCTTGTCCGTTGTCGTTTGGAGCTGTTACAGATTTTCGGCTAGGTAAGCTTGCATTAACGCAAACGCGTTCATGGCGCGTGCCGCAAGTCCCTGAGCCCTGTAGCATTTCTTGAGAAGAGACGCCGAGGCCCAGCAAGCCTTGCTGGGGAGAGTTGGTTTCGTTCCTGATGATTTAGGAGCCAGGTGAAACGTTAAAGTGTCTTCGATCTGAGGCACGTTGGCTATTCCCACTTCATCCATCCCATCCACGTCAAGGAACTGTGAGAGGGGGAGAAGCATAGGGGCTCGTGGCTGAGGCCAGGTGCGCGTAAGTTCTGACGGATCTCCCGGAGGGACAGAAGGTGCCTTTTCTCCACCACTCAATAGAGCCGGTGGGATTATTTGGTAAAGCTTTGGAGCGAATTCAGACCAAGCTGGACCAAAGGCGAAGACAGGCCGAAGCTCTCCGGGTGGGCATCCCCTGGAGAAGTTTCGCCTCCCCCCAAGAGAGTCTGCTGGTAGCAGGCCTGCGCAACCTCGGCACCACTCAGCAACCCATGCCCCACCGCAGAAGCGGCCAGCATACGAGCAAGAGCCCCGGCAAAAACCTCCCCAGGGCCCACCTCGTACCGAGCACGCATGGAGCAAAAACAGGTTCGTCTCCCGCCAAGCGACCAAACACAGGGACGCCTCGGCGAACCGGGACAACAGAAGGTACCGTGCCTGATGAACCAGGTCCACGTGTCCACATTACAGGGTCACCCGCCCACGTGGTAACGGGAATGATCCCTTCATGTCCAGA
This sequence comes from Garcialebias charrua, assembly GCA_038048925.1. Taxonomy (NCBI): domain Eukaryota; kingdom Metazoa; phylum Chordata; class Actinopteri; order Cyprinodontiformes; family Rivulidae; genus Garcialebias; species Garcialebias charrua. Next base: position 36,579 of record JBBPBX010008702.1, read on the forward strand.
CTTTGCTTGTAACACAGTACAATTAGCTGGTATATTTTCAGCATGCACAAATCATGCTTTTCTGCTGTGAGTGACATAAAATCATGTACGTCATTGCACGAAAGCACAAATAAAGTTCATGAAACAGCTCCTCTCTGTTTTATTGAAAAAAAAACACACACAAACAACAACAACAACACAGAACAGGTATCCGACCTGCAAGCCGTCATAAAGAGAGAGGCACTTTTTTCTCCTCTCTCTCACGGCTCACGGGGTATTAGCATAATTGATAAGCCCCAGCAGAGCGCCTCTGCAATGAGCAGACGCGGAGGCGTCTGCGAACCCCCCCCCCCACACACACACACCTCTCAGGAAGACAGGTGGGAAGGGTCACGTGCTCAAACCCTAGTTCCATTGTGAACAACGGGAGAGCCAATACACTGACCAGACAGACACGTCATGACATGAGGAAGTCACGAGCGAATTAAATCATGTCCAACGTAGCTGCATGAACCTCTGCTGATTTCTGCTGGTTTTTGTGTTGTTGGACAAGTGCTCCATGGTTTTATTATATTTTTAAAACGTTTAATTAACATATAATCACAGAACTTTGCAGCACAGAGACAGGGCATGTAGTGGGGGCGGAGCATTCCAGAGATACCAGACCTGCACTGACAGACATGAGGAAGTCACGAGCGAATTAAATCATGTCCAACGTGGCTTCGTGAACCTCTGCTGATTTCTGCTGGTTTTTGTGTTGTTGGACAAGTGCTCCATGGTTTTATTATATTTTTTAAAATGTTTTATTAACATATAATCACAGAATATTGAAGCGCTCCGAGCGGACACACAGCAGGGGACGGAGCTGCAGAACTCAAGTTCAACAGAGAACGGACTGTGGCTCCCCCTCAGAGTCATATATGGCTCTGAGGGGGAGGGAGCAGACTGTTTTTCCCTGCTGAAAAATTTTCTAAGTCCCAGCATTCTCCAGAAATTACATAGTGAACCTTTTAAAGGCACAAAAATGCAGGAAATAGCATCTGTTTTATTCCAAATTTTCTGGGGGAGGACTCATGAACTCCCATGACCCCTCGAGGACCCTAGTGAGGTGAAAGAGCTGATCGAGTTTTCCACAGCCAGGATGGAACCCGCATTGTTCCTTATGGATCTGAAATTTGAATCAATGATCTGATTTGTTTCTCCAGTCACCCTGAATAGACTTCACCAGTGAGCAGTGGCAGCTGGCTAATAAATGGCACTAGGGCATCACCCCACCACTCACTACTCACCAAATTACCTTGAATAAGGCATAACAATTTAAATAAACAATAAATAATCAAATACAAATATTTTGAAATATATATTGTAATTTTCGTTGTATAAGTCACAGTTTTTTGTATAAATTAGCATGCCTGTGTCCTATACAGCGAAGCAACATATTTATGTTTTTTCCCCATGTTTACAACCCTTTTTTTGCTGAGATCTGATGATTTCATTCATTCTGACATGGAAAATATTGAACACTACCATTTTCAACCACTAGAGGGCCCTCGACTAATTTGGCCAGCTAAGTGTCTCATTAATAAGTAAAAGTGGCTATTAATGAGACATTTTGCTTTCCATACCAAGCCACCTTCATCTCGCTCCAGAACT
>JBBPBX010008702.1:43180-61871 GCA_038048925.1 Garcialebias charrua
CTGCTACCTTTCATTTTTTTATATTTGTACATTATCATTTATGAGATTGTCTTGTATTGTTTCTTTTGTAAAAAAATGAACAAATTTAATAAACATAAACATAAATACGGTATATAAGCTGCGGGGTTCAAAGACTGGAAAGTACGGTACATTCGTTCAAGGATTTCTAGAGCTTTCATTAAAAATACATTGTTCTTGAATCGAGGTTTAAAATGTGACGTAGAGGAAAATGTTTCCTAAAGTTCAACAAACAGCAACAACCGATGAGTCAAAACCTCAAATTATTCAGTTTACGACCATGTGTGGCGAAGACAAACAACTAGAACTGTCATGTTTATAATAAAACAGGTGGGGACGATGGCCTGGCTCAGTGAGATGTTAAAGATGTCCGTGAAGACCGCTGCGAGTTCCCTTGCACAGTCCTTCAGCACACGACCAGGTATGTTGTCAGGACCAGAGGCCTTCCGGGCGTTAATCTTGATGAATGATCGCCTTACGCTGTCTGAGGACAGCGTCAGCACCTGGACATCAGGAGAGGGGGGGAGTTTATGTGCTGGTGTGCTGTTACTTGCCTCGAATATTTAGTTTGGTTCTCTTCAACAGGTTTCACAAGGACAAAATGTACCCATTCCAAAGTCTGTTAGCTAAACTGCTGACATATTTGGCTGTTTTTTTTCTTCTTCTTTTGTTACTTTTAGTACCACTAAAATCAAAAAAGGCGTTCAATACACGGCGCCTTTTTTGATTTTATCATGTCCTGGACGACTGAGAATCTTCACCAGCATTTAGTGCTACTAGATCGCATGTGTCAAACTCAAGGCCCGTGGGCCAAATCCGGCCTACCATAACCATTTCTGTGGCTCTCTACACCCTAGAACTTCAAGATAACAGTTGTAAGCATGTTGCTCTCAGGTGGTGGGTCCCCATCCCTACACTCCCTGGTCTCTCTGTTAATTGTCTTGCTTATCTCCTCCATTTTGTTGTCCAGGTGTTTGTGATTGTCATGCTGTGTGTTCATGTACCTGTATATAAAGTCAGGGATTTTTTAATTGATAAAGCTCTGTATATGTTGTATAACACAATCATTGTTCCACATTTAATCTATTGTATTGAGGTTTGGGGAAAAGCGTGCAAAACAATTACAAAGCCTGTTTTTATTTTACAAAAGAGAGCTGTAAGAGTAATCACCAGAAAACATTTCAGTCACCCATCAAACACCTTGTTTCTTCAGCTAAATTTATTGAAATTCCAGGAATTGGTAGAATATAGTATTTTATCAGTTATGTATAGGGCTCATAATAACACATTACCTTTAAATATCCAAAGAAATTTAGACAAAGTTATTACAATCTTAAAGGGACAGATATTCATCAAACCACAATTCAGAACCAGCTTAAAGGGACGGTCTACCTCAATTCAGGGAGTTGGATTGTGGAATGTTCTGGAGAGTGATGTTAAAAATGCAAAATCAATTCATTCATTCAACCTTTATTTATACAGGCTAGCCTCGTTGAGTCACGGGGACTCATTTACAAGAGGGACCTGTCTCACTCACACCAAACAACCATCCACTCTCACACTCACACCTAGGGTCAATTTAGAGTCACCAATCAGCCTAACAAGCATGTTTTTTGGTCTGTGGGAGGAAACCGGAGTACCCGGAGGAAACCCACGCATGCACGGGGAGAACATGCAAACTCCACCCAGAAAGGCCCCGGACCGGGATTTGAACCGGCAACCTTCTCGCTGAGAGGCAGCAGCTCTACCAGTTGTGCCACCGTGCTGCCCAATGTATACATTTAAGAAAAAGGTCGAAAAGGACTTGCTCAAAAACTATATATGATGTAGCTTAGTGTGTTTGTGTATTACAGTTAGAAAAATTAAGTAGAGTTATTCATTTTGTGATGTAGTTTGTGTATTACAGTTAGATAAATTAGTAGATTTATTCATTTTGTGATGTAGTTTGAAGGTTATCATTGGTTGAACAAACTGTGAAATAAGGGGCAGATATAATAAGATTTCATCTTCTTTCTGCTCCTTTCATTTTATCCTACTTGTATTCTTGTATCTGATGAAACTGTTTTGTATTGTTCTTTTAAAATGAATGAATAAACATCAAATCAAATCAAATCAACGGCCCAGTCAGAGTCCAGAACCTGAACCTGAAACCTTCAGAGAGCTGAGCAGAAACCTCAAAGAACTGAAGCAACAATGGAAAGAAGAGTGGGTCAGAACTCCTCCAGAACCAGGAGAGAGACTGATGAAGTCCTGCAGACTGATGAAGTCAGAGAACCACAGAGGATTCTGCTGCTGAAGGAGGTTCTGTTGGGTCAGAGGCACAAGCTGAGGTTAAATTTTAATGATTTTAGAACTTGTTAAAGATCATCCATCCAGCTAACTGTCTATCCATCCATCCATTCAGCTAAAAGTCTATTCATCCTTGTATCTGATGAAACTGTTTTGTATTGTTCTTTTAAAATGAATGAATGAACATCAAATCAAATCAAAAATAAGTCTGTATCTCTGTGTTTATCATTGTCCTGGCATTGTCTCCTGTTGCCTCTGTCTCCTGAGTTCCTTGTGATTCCCTGAGTATGTAAGTTTGCTGCCCTGCGGACGCCATTTTGAAGAGTCCTAATGGTGAACTACTTTTTTTAAATCCAGCAGATTTGACCATTTCGTGAAACTCTCAAGCTCAGAAAAACTTGTGCTATAACGTCAGCTATGAAATATATTTTTTCTCAGCAAAGAAATAATTGTTTTACCGTGTTTTGTTGTAAAATCCTGGCTTCTTTGGCCGTCGCGGACGCCATTTTGAAGAGTGCTAATGTGGCGAAATTCTATTTTTAAATCCAGACGCGTCGCGTAGGCCCTGAGAAACATCCATAAGTTCACCCTCCATGTTAAAAAGTCTTCGTCTGACTCTTCGAAAACAAGCAATAAGGCTCCAGAGTAACACACTGGCTGCTAACTGATAGAGAGAGCACACACCAAGAGACTGAGGGGGACGCTTTTTTGTCACGGACCACATCCGGCGCTGCTCGTAAATACGTTATTTCGTTTTTACTGATAGATAATTAGTTATTAGCGGTACTGCATTTTAAATAAAAATAGCATAAATCCGCTTATGAATTATAAAACTTAGTCAATCCGCTGTAAAGCTAACAGATTATTTAGCTACGCTACAAGCGGATTAGCGCAATAGCGCTACCTAGCGGTCGGAGGCCCACCACTGCTGTTAATTAATCAGCGTGACATTGTGTCCAGTGACCGAAGACATGTTGGTGTAACAAGCTGTCCAGCACTGATCGTTTTGGGTGGAGCATGTGGGCGTGGCGACGTGGCAAAGTAAGACATAACGCCGTCACCATACGTTTGGTTCTAAACTCCACAGATTTGATCCGAGGAGTACCAAAATCATATGATCGATCATTGCCCACCCCTTGAACAGGAGTCTATGCTAATTAGCCAATAAACCTCCACAGCGCCCCGTAGAATATTTAAAAACATCAGCCCCAAGCCATTTTTGGCCTGATAATTCTGAAACTTGGTGAATATATGTATCTTCTCAGGATCTACGAAAAACTCTCTTGGAGCACTGGTCCAAAACAAACAGGAAGTCGGCCATTTTGGGTCAAAGGGTCATTTTCTGACGTTTTGAAATGCGTAATTGAACAAACTCCTCTTAGGGATTTTGAAGGATTACCTTCAAACTTGGTTAATATGCCCTTAACACATTGGACAGTAAAAGTTATCAAAAGCTTGCGTTTTTGTTTATGCTAAAGTGGCGTGGCCAGGCCTCAAACTTGCACTTCACGCCATAAATTTCAAAGCACTATAACTTTCTAATTGAAAGACCAAAATATACCAAACTTGGCATGAATCATCCCTGTTGGATGCCCGACAATACTCCAAGGTCATGTTGTGACGTCATCGAAGCCCTGCCCCCTCAGAACAGGAAGTTACTTTTTTATTGGAAGGCTCCCTCTCTGACACCCTTGAACTAATCAGGATGATCCTTGGTTAGAAGACTATAACAAGTTGCTCTGACTTACTTTAAAGCGTTAAAGGTTTTCAATGAAGGATGTAGGCGTGGCGGCGTGACCATGTCAGAAATGACGCCGTCGCCATTCGTTTGGCTCTAAATTCCACAGAATTGAACCGAAGTGAACCAAAATCACTAGGATCGATCATCAGAATATTTAAAAACATCAGCCCCAAGCCATTTTTGGCCTGATAATTCTGAAACTCGGTGAATATATGTATCTTCTCAGGACCTATAAAAAAGTATCTTGGCACACTGGTCCAAAACCAACAGAAAGTCTGCCATTTTTGGTCAAAGTGTCATTTTTGGCCGTTTTTCACTTTTCATTGGTGGTGAATTTTAATGCATTCCTCCTAAGGATTATAAGTGACTGACTTCAACCTTGGTTAATATGCACTTAGAATGTGAGGGAGTGAAAATTTATCAAAAACTTGCATTTTCATATATGCTGAAGGGGCGTGGCCATGCCTCAAAGTTTGGTTTCTCGCCATAAATTTCAAAACGCTATAACTTTCACAATGAAAAACAGAATTGAACCAAACTTGGCATGAGTGATCCATGTCAGATGCCCAACAATCCTCTGTGGTCATGTTGTGACATCACCGAAGCCCCGCCCCCTCAGAACAGGAAGTCACTTTTTTTATTGGAAGACTCCCTTTCTGACATCCTTGAACTAATCAGGATGATCCTGTGTTAGAAGACATGTAACAAGTTGGTCTGACTTGCTTTAAAGCACAAACAGTTTTTGCTGGAGGATGTGGGCGTGGCGGCGTGAGGATCTCAGAAATGACGCTGTCGCCATACGTTTGGCTCTAAATTCAACAGATTTGAACCGAAGTGCACCAACATAACTACGATCGATCATTATCCACCACTACAACAGGCGTACATGATAGGTGGCCAATACCCTCCACCGCGCCACCTATAATAATAATAATGAATTTAATTTATAACACACTTTTCATTAGTGAAAATCTCAAAGTGCTACACACATTCATACACCGGTAGCGGCAGACTACCATGCAAGGCGCTTTCCAGTCCTACCGGGAGCAACTCGGGGTTAAGTGTCTTGCCCAAGGACACAACGACACATGGTGTGGGGAACCGGGATTTGAACCGCCAACCTTCCGATCTGGGGACGACTGCCATTACCACTACGCCACGGCCTCCCCATATATATTACTACAGTTATATCTCAGCAATACATTACCCGATCTGCACGAGATTTATTGTGCTTCATCAGTGAGCACTTTTACACACATTGGTATTGTGGTTTAATAGATGACTCCAGTGCACCCCTACATTATTTTTCAAACTGTTACATCTCATTGCTAGATCATCCGATATGTTCCACATTTACTGTGTGTCCTCTGTCATCACTTCTAAACACATATATATTGTTGTTATTCGCTAACTGTTCTTGGCAAACGGGTGCAGGATGTGCACAATAAGGCCGGAGCGGCGCTAAGCTGCGAGGGCCTCAACGCCGCTTGCGGCTTTCATTTTCTTTGCTTTGCGAATCAGACGTTGAGATGGAGCTTATACTGAGAGCAAATGATTAGCAAATATTGGTGCTAAAAAGCAGAAAGCCCACAACCATAAAAAATCAGTCCACATGGTTGCTGAAAACATTGCCAAAGAGGAAAAAATTCACACAAGTATGGAATGTTAATTTTTGCTATGCTAACTCTTGCTGTTTTCAAAACCCAAAAATACAAGCCATGCATCACTGCTTTGCTTTTAATTTTTCCCACCAATATGCAGTAACAGAGAAGAGTGACATTGCTTACACCCAACCACCTGGTGACTGCTTACTGACCAAAGACTGCTGATTCTTTTATCAAATTTAGAAGCTGCTTCTTCAATAAAAATAATGAATTTCTAATAATTCAATAAAAGAAAGCAGGGCTAGCAACCCAGTGATCCATAAACACTATGATGATGAGGTCATCCCTCACTGAATGCCAGTACATGATGCAGGAATACTGAGTGACTGCTGACAAAGCATATACAGTAAATATGATCTCATCATGTGTTTCAATTCCAGATTTAAATACAGTCTATTGGATAATATTATTATTTTCAGATACCAGAGGGTAAAAATGTCCTGTTCATGTGATTCATTCAGTCAGAACAAAGACAGACAGAGGACATGAACCTTATTTTTTCTATATTACTCGAGCCAAGTGTAATGTTTCTTATTTTCAAATCTTTGAGCATCCCCAACAGTCTCACCAAAATAAATAAATAAGTAAAACCCTCTCATAATGTGTCCAAACCCTGCATTTCTTCAATAGCTGCAATCTTCCATGAAATAACATGCTTCATGGTTTTATTTCCCAGTAGGGATGCTTCTGCTCCTTCTGCCCTGTGGTCGTTCTGCCTGTGGATTCACACAATAAGCCCCTTTGTTTTCTTTCCCGAATGCTCCCCTTGCATAGACTGAGACATCACAAATTAAAGACTATCATTCCTTAAAGAAATGCATATCACCCACTGCCTGTCATGTCAGACTTTTAAACCAAGATCAAAAAAGTTTTTGCTGAATATCTTTAAATTTGACTACATTACAATACAATAGAAATATAATATAATAAATATAATAAAATATAATAAAATATAATATAATAAAAATATAATATAATAAATCAATATAATAAAAACATCTGAAGCTCTCGGCCTTGACCTCTCTAAATGGCTTTAAGAATATGTTAGAATCCTGGCAAAAAACAATGCAGACATGTTCCTGTTTTTCATTTTCTACATCTACCTTATAATCTGCCTGTTTTGCTAATTTGATATCATTGTTTTAAATTGTTTAAAAAATCTGTATTTCTCTCTTATGTTAGTCTATTGTTGATTGATCAAGGAAATTCTACTGTTGCTGTTGTCATCATTCTTTAGTTTGTAGACAGGTCCCTCTTGTAAATGAGTCCTCGAGGCTCAATGAGATTAATCTGCCTAAATAAAGGTTGAATGAAAAAATAATTCATCCGGTAATTGACCCATTCACCTATATTTGTAATTTGTCCTTTTTTTACTGGAAGATTTTCTGAAAATGTGAAAATAGCCAAAGTTATTCCACTTTATAAAAATAGTGACAAACATTCTTTGTCAAATTATCCACCTATCTTTACTTCCTCTGTTTTCAAAAATTTTAGAGAAATTAATTGTTGCCAGATTAGATCAGTTTATCAATAAACATAATATTTTATGTAGTAATCAGTATGGGTTTCATAAAAATCATTCCACTTAAATGGCCTTGATGGATGTGCTTGAAGAAATATCTTCTGGTATAGACAAAAAACATTATTTTGTAAGTATATTTGTAGACTTAAAAAAAAGGTTTTGATACCATTGATCACAATATACTGCTAGATAAGTTACCAGTAAGTAAATATGGTATTAGAGGTCTTGCACATGAATATGTCTCCAGTTAGTTAGAAAACAGAAAATAGTTTGAGATAAACAATGTCAGATCTGACTTACATTATATAAACTGTGCAGTGCCCCAGGGGCTAGTTATTGGACTAAAACTTTTTTTTTGTACATCCATAATCTAGTTTGTGTACCTAGCCATCTTCAAAATATTATTTTTGTAGATGACACCACTTTTTTCTATGATGGTGAAAATTTGACAAATGTGTTTGAGGTAGTTAAAAATTATTTGAGTAGCAGAAAAACATGATTGGATGTACTTGTAAATAAATTATGAATGAATATTGATAAAACTAACTACATGATATTTATCAATAGAGAGATTCCTATAGATGTGTTGATTGATGTTGATGGGGTTGTGATTAAGCATGTGACAGAGGTCAAATTCCTGGGTGTTACTCTTGATGAAAATATAAACTGGAAACCACATGTCAACAATTTAAAGATAAAGTTTAGAGAAATTATTTATTGCCAGATTAGGTCAGTTTATCAATCGATATCGATTAGATTAGTTTATCAAGGCCTAATCTGTCCTGTGTCCACAAGCTAATTTGCTAACATGACTGGGCCACACATGCATGGGCCTTCAAGTTGAAGTGATTACCTTTCCCCCCCTACTGCATAAGTATGTAACTGTCTTGTCTTGACTAGAATCTCCAATTTACAATTAATACAATATAAGGTTCTCTATAGAGTACATTATACAGGTCAGCGGATGTTTAAGATGGGCTTTACACCATCTAACAACTGCTCACAGTGCATAAGTAATATACCTGATGATTATATTCACGCACTCTGGTTCTGTCCACCCGTTCAGAGGTTCTGGGTACAGGTATGTGAAGACTTGTCTAAATGTTTGAAATTTAATATCCCACTCTCTCCATCTGTTTGCTTATTGGGTATCTTTGAAGATGTTATACTGGAAAAAAATACATCCTATATGCTTTTCACTGCCTTATGCATCGCAAAGAAAACCATACTCGTAAATTGGAAAAATAAAAATAATCTTAGCATTAATCAGTATAAAAATCTTCTGTTAGATCATATTAGTCTTGAAACAGCATCTGCCGACACATCGGATCAATCTATTTGGCATTCTTTGATCGGCTCCGTTACGTAGTGAGGGTGGGGGGTCTGGGATCTGGCCTTGTGGGGCATTGGGGCTGGTGGGAGGGGGTTTGGGGCGCCGGGGGTTGGGGCTGCTTGGGCGGGGAGGACCCTGTCTTCGACCTGGGGAGGACCGGGGGGGTTCTGGGGGATGTCTGCTAGGGGCGGCATGCGGGCCCACGGGTGGTCGGTAGCGGCGGTCATGGGTCACCGGTCGGTGACCCGGCTGTGCTGGGGTGGTTTCGGGGCGGGTGCCGGGGCCTTGGGACTCTGGGGGCGAGTCATCCCCGGGCTTGGACCTGGTGGGGATCGGGGGGTCTTGGGCTCTGGCGGGCGGGTCGCCGGGTTATGGGCTGGCTGGCGCTCTGGTGCCCGGCTCTGGCCGGGGGCCCTCGGCTCGCTGGTGGGTTGGGGGTTCATGTGCTGGGGGGTTGGGTGTCTGGGGGTGTGACTGGTGGCCAATGGGAGGGGGCGGGCAAACCCAGCCTGGGTGTCTAATGTGTTATATGTTCTGAAAGCTATTAATATGAAGGGTGGGTGTAGTATTTCTTCTGGGGTGGGGACCAAGTGGATGTCCTTGATGATGGTCTTGGACTATGCTTGGCCGGTGAGCGGGCCCTGGTTGGGGCCTGTTCTCAGTGCTTCCTGGCTCTGTCGGCGGTTGGGCGGGCGCTCTTGGTAGTGTCGTCCTTGTGGGCTGACTGCGGTTCGCAGGGGTCGTGGCGGCCCTGGTGGGTGTGGGCTGTTGGTTCTGCTTTGGCGGCCCTCGGGGCCGTGTCCCTCTCTGGTCTTGGCTCAATGGCCTGGCGGTCGGAGAGGTGTTTCCACTACCTCGCTCCTTGGGTGGACCTTGGCGAACTGGGGGGGGTACGCAGGGTCAGCGGGGGAGCTGACTCGCTGTGGGAGCATTGTTCCTGCAGATATTTTCTCCCCATCCCTCACCACGCACCTCCGCCCTCTTCATCTAAATTAATACATGTAGGGAATTTGAGTCTCGGGTGTGCTGCAATGGTTCTACATCTCTGTTGTACAGAGCACCTGGGAAGAATGGAGAATGACTTCCGTACGGCTTCGAGGCGATTCTGGTCCACCATCCGGCGTCTCAGGGGGGGAAAAGTACGCGACCAACACCATTTATGGTGGGGATGGTGTGCTGTTGACCTCAACTCGGGATGTTGTGAGTCGGTGGGCGGAGTACTTCGAAGACCTCCTCAATCCTACTGGCACGTCTTCCACTGAGGAAGCGGAGCCTGGGGACTTTGGGTCGGGCTCTCCAATCTCTGGAGCTGAGGTCACCGAGGTGGTTAAAAAGCTCCGCGGTGGCAGGGCTCCGGGGGTGGATGAGATTCGCCCTGAGTTCCTTAGGGCTCTGGATGTTGTGGGGTTGTGTTGGCTTACGCGACTCTGCAATATCGCGTGGACATCGGGGGCAGTTCCCTTGGATTGGCAGACTGGGGTGGTGGTTCCCCTATTCAAAAAGGGGGACCGTAGGGTGTGTTCCAACTATAGGGGGATCACACTCTTAAAGGGGACCACACATGCAAAATTCACTTTTTAATGTTTTTTTACTAAACTTTGGGTATTTACTTCATAAAAAAACAGTCCTTGTGCCAAAAAAATGCACCCAGTGGTTTATTTACTCTAAGTAGATTTATTTATTTTTGATAAATACACCAGGATTCACACTTCCTGCATTTATTGACGTCACAAGCCGCCAGCCAATCAGATCAAACCTGAGTCCAGCCCCTCACCTAGCAACCCCTGGTTAGGCTCAACCCACTTCTGTATTAAACACATGACTGTTGTTTTTCATGATTTCATCTCATCTTTTGTTTATATGTTCTTAATTTCATGTGTACAGCACTTTGTTGCAGCTGTGTTTTTTTAAATGGCTTTATAAATAAAGTATAATTGTTATTTTTATGTTTTAGTTCAATTTTTAGTGTATTTGCGATCGCTGCCAACGCGCAGCCGGCAAAAATTAAACGAGCGGACCACAGGCGGAAGGACCGGGTTCGACGGGACCCTCTTCCGGCGCGATGGAGCGGAGCTTCAACTGTACAGCCTTGCAGCAGCCTCGCAGCAGGCTCGCAGCAAGAGGACCTTCTCCTTACAGATTAATTTACGGGAGACACTTGGTGAACTTTGTGTTGTCTTCACTGGAACAGCGATAACTCCCAAAATCTCATCGCGTGCAACGAGCGGAGCTGGCGAAAACCGGAAGAGGAACAAGCTAACATTAGCTTCGGATTCGGGTGGTCTAATGCTAAAAGGAGCAGCAAACTGCGGCGCGCTCAGACGGGTTTCGGTAAGTTATCTTAAGCTAACACTAACAGTAAGTCAAATGAGTAATAAAAAAAGAGCTAATTTTAAAACAACAACACATTACAGATACTGGCTGTTACAGAGGGCGTGAACAGATCGTTGAAGGGCGTGGACTTCAAGAAACCGGTCGTTCAAAACGAAAGTTAAAAATGGCAGAATTAAAAAGGGTATAATTGATTATCTAATAATTATTTTGTGCATTAAATTGAAGGAATAGGGTCTGGATATCCCACAGAAATACCATAAAATTTTAAAAAATACATCTGAGGTCCCCTTTAAGCCTCCCTGGTAAGGTCTATTCAGGGGTTCTGGAGAAGAGGGTCCGTCGGATAGTCGAACCTCTGATTCAGGAGGAGCAGTGTGGTTTTCGTGCTGGTCGTGGAACACTGGACCAGCTCTACACCCTCAACAGGGTCCTGGAGGGTGCGTGGGAGTTTGCCCAACCAGTTTACATGTGCTTTGTGGACTTGGAAAAGGCATTCGACCGCGTCCCTCGGGGGGTTATTGGGGGGTACTCCGGGAGTACTCTGTTTTTTGCAGATGATGTGGTCCTATTGGCTTCATCAGATCGTGATCTACAGCTTTCGCTGGAGCGGTTTGCAGCCGAGTGTGATGCGGCCGGGATGAGGATCAGTTCCTCCAAATCCGAGGCCATGGTCTTGAGCCGGAAAAGGGTAGCATGCCCTCTCCGGGTCGGGGATGAGGTCCTGCCCCAAGTGGAGGAGTTTAAGTATCTCGGGGTCTTGTTCACGAATGAGGGAAAACTGGAGCGTGAGATCGATAGGCGGATAGGTGCAGCATCCGCAGTGAAGCGGGCGCTGTACCGGTCTGTCGTGGTGAAGAGAGAGCTGAGTCGAAAGGCAAAGCTCTCAATTTACCGATCGATCTACGTTCCCACCCTCATCTATGGTCATGAGCTTTGGGTTGTGACCGAAAGAACGAGATCTCGGATACAAGCGGCTGAAATGAGTTTTCTCCGCAGGGTGTCTGGACTCTCCCTTAGAGATAGGGTGAGAAGCTCAGTCATCCGGGAGGGACTCGGAGTAGAGCCGCTGCTTCTCCACATCGAGAGGAGCCAGTTGAGGTGGCTCGGGCATCTGGTGAGGTGTTCCGGGCATGTCCCACCGGGAGGAGACCCAGAGGAAGACCCAGGACACGCTGGAGGGACTATGTTTCTCGGCTGGCCTGGGAACGCCTTGGGATTCCCCCAGAGGAGCTGCTCCATGTGGCTGGGGAGAGGGAAGTCTGGGCCTCCCTACTTAGGCTGCTACCCCCGCAACCCGACCCCGTATAAGCGGACGAAAACGGATGGATGTACGATAATTTCCCCCAAAATGCGATAATTTTATGTCTCTAGTACGATAATCCTACATTTCTCAACTGGCAACACTGATCATTAGTTGGATGCAGAATTTTTTATTTTTGAAAAATTTTCATTTGTTACTTTTCCCATTAAACTTTTTTTTTCTCAAGAGGCGTCTTTGAACATTAAATTTCCTAAACATATTTTACAATAAGTGTGTATAGTGTTTGTTTAAATTCATACTGGAAGTTAAGAAAAATTTCCATTTGCATTTGACCTTAAATGAATCCTAAGAAAAGATTACCAGAATCTGCTCAACTGTTACTACGTTACAAATTTTTTGATTCTAGGATGAAGTCAGATAAAAACAGTCAAAAATTCATATAAAGGACAGTTTTCAGTTATCGATCGTCCAACTGTGGCCCCTGAGAGATTCAGCTGAAAGACCTGGTGCAGCTTTTATTTGAACCTGCAGAGATTTTAACAGCTGATCTGAAGCAAACAGGCAGGTGTTCAACTGAACATGCTGTTTGATGGTCTCCTCCATCATCCATCCATTGATTATATTCTGCTTCCAGGTAGTTGGGGCAGCAGCTTTACCAGGGCCATCATCCATCAATTCACCCATCATCCATCCATTATCTTCTGCTTCCGGGTTGTTGGGGCAGCAGCTTTACCAGGGCCATCATCCATCCATTCACCCATCATCCATACATTATCTTCTGCTTCCAGGTCGTTGGGGCAGCAGCTTTACCAGGGAGACACAGACATCAACAGCCACCTCTTCAGCTCTTCTAGGAGGACCCCACGGCATTTGCAGACCAAGTGACTAATTAATAAGTAATACTTTAATGTTTCTAAATTTAATGAAAGACAAACCTTTAACATCTAAGGACAAAATTTAACCAAATTGTTTTCAAGTCTGTAGCTTATTGTAAAAGCAGTTTCAAAGATCACAGTGTGACATTTTGCAATTTTAACATGAACCTTGTGCATATCTAAATAATAAAAGTAAAGATTTTTTTAATACATCTTCATTGTAAAAATCTATACTAAAATGAAAAATACATGGGTTTAAAGCAGACAGGGAAGGCAATAAGGTAGGATTATTAATCAGGTTTAAAAGTTACAGCTCATGAGGTACTCCATTAGAGCATGACATCTCTTCCACAACATTCTGTGGAAAAGCCTTTAGGATGTTCTTCTTCTAGTGGTGGTTAGTAAATAGCTTAAGGGAGCACTACCACTATTGGACGAAAGACGAAACATTGCTACAATTTTTTTGCTTTGTTTTGTTTTTTGAATGTCCATTGGACCAGACTTAACTATTTTAGATTTTTCTACCTGGATTATTGAGCATGCATCAGGGTATTGTTCAAAAATTGTTACAGAATAGGGCTGGACCATATCATATAGTTTCCGGTATACTGGTAAAAAAAGCTTGCCCGGGCAAAAAACTTATATCATGACATCCTAATTTCATGACGTAATACGTCAGGGCGCCCCGCCCCCTTAACACCCGAGCGCTCCAAACAACTGCGCACCTCCCCTCCACCAGTCTGTACTGGTGTAATGCTAATTAGTTACTGCTAAATTGCTAAAAACAAACAATGCACGCGCGTCTCAGCTGTCTCTCCCCTGCTCTGAACTACAAGTAGAGACAGCTCAAATGTCCCCCCTCCCCCCGCATGCTCTGAGCAGCTGCGGTGCTGCGTGCCCCCTGCTAAACTATCGTTACAAACATGCGCGGCTCCACAGTCGCTCCACGATCAGAGACAGATCAGTTTAAAAAATGAATCAGAGGAATGACACGTTCCTGCAGAAACAGAGGAAGCTGAAACACGAACATGCTTCAGGGTCAACTGGACGCCTTGTCACAAGTTCTGGAAGTTAGCTCATTTAAAGACAATATATATTTTGTTGTAGGTTACATTAATGCTCAACAGATCTTAAGCTTCATTTTATTTAGTTATTTTAGTTAACTACACTTGCACTTTAGTTTTTGTTGATCTATATTTTGTGCAGACTTTTTCAATCTAAATAACAGATCATTTTTATTTTTATACTTGGGAGACTGAATACTTTACTAAATAAAGTAATTTCAGTAAAATTCCCCTTGTTGTTTTTTAAAATTTTATATAATAGCCTATAATAGCCTTTATAATAGCCTATTAATTTTATATAATAGCCTATAATAGCCTCTCGGGGTCTTGTTCACGAATGAGGGAAAACTGGAGCGTGAGATCGATAGGCGGATAGGTGCAGCGTCCGCAGTGAAGCGGGTGCTGTACCGGTCTGTCGTGGTGAAGAGAGAGCTGAGTCAAAAGGCAAAGCTCTCAATTTACCGATCGATCTACGTTCCCACCCTCATCTATGGTCATGAGCTCTGGGTTATGACCGAAAGAACGAGATCTCGGATACAAGCGGCTGAAATGAGTTTTCTCCGCAGGGTGTCTGGACTCTCCCTTAGAGATAGGGTGAGAAGCTCAGTCATCCGGGAGGGACTCGGAGTAGAGCCGCTGCTTCTCCACATCGAGAGGAGCCAGTTGAGGTGGCTCGGGCATCTGGTTAGGATGCCTCCTGGACGCCTCCCTGGTGAGGTGTTCCGGGCATGTCCCACCGGGAGGAGACCCAGAGGAAGACCCAGGACACGCTGGAGGGACTATGTTTCTCGGCTGGCCTGGGAACGCCTTGGGATTCCCCCAAAGGAGCTGCTCCAAGTGGCTAGGGAGAGGGAAGTCTGGGCCTCCCTACTTAGGCTGCTATCCCCGCGACCCGACCCCGGATAAGCGGAAGAAAATGGATGGATGGATGGATATAATAGCCTACTGCAAAGCAACATGTTAAGTTAATTTTGTCAATTTTTTTTTGTTATATCATGAAATTTATCGTTATTCTTATTTTTTTACTTGCAGACTGAATACTTTACTAAATAAAGTAATTTCAGTAAAATTACCCCTTGTTGTTTTAAAATTACTAAATAAAGTAATTTCAGTAAAATTACCCCTTGTTGTTTTAACATAAATTTTATATAATAGCCTACTGCAAAGCAACATGTTAAGTTAATTTTGTCAAATAATTTTTTTTGTTATATCACGGAATTTATCGTTATTGTAACAATCTATAGGCCGTTTGTGTAATTAAACACTTACGAGGTCAGTTTACTGACTTACCTATAGTTTGGATGAAAGGTCCGAACATGTCTTATCTGCACAAACTTTTCATCAGTTTCGCGAGTTCACCCTTTTTCCGGTATTAAATTGCTTTAAAGTGATTAGCCAGAAATGTAATTTCACGAGAGACTTCAATTTATGTTGGTTCACCAGAAAATAGACATTTTATTGAAATTATCATAAAAGTACATTAAACATTTGTATCGATATTAGCTCTGATCTACTAAACTAAGTTGACAAGACTTCAAATTAAAATCAAACAGACAATTAGGAACTTTTCTGTTGGCACATTTACTTGACAGATTAATGGCTTAAGAAAATAAGAACAATATAGGAGGAAGAAGAATTGAAAGCTAAGTTAACCGAAGTTGATTATTTTGAAACAAACAGGGTGGCAACCTTTCCCATACAGGTCTCAGCTGGGCTTCTCACACGTTCAGAACACAATCAACGCCTCGTTACCTGTTGACGATACGTCTTGGAGATAAGAGTTGAAGTTTTGTGGACACTAACGGACTGTGTTGTCCAGTTCACGTCCAGATGGCTTCCGCGCGTGTGTGCTAAGTCAGACGAGCAAGAAGAACGCTTCTCCCGGCAGGAACAGAGCCAATCGCACTGACTGATTTTCAAAATAAAACTTCAGAAAACAAATTCTTTCAGAAATGAGTGTTTTTGAGACACAGTAGGCTTTACTGTGACTCCAGCTGAGACGTGGGTCTAATTGGCATATGACCGGACCGTTTCCAGCTTTTTCCAGAGGAAAAACCAGTTCTTAGGAAGTTCTTCCCTCCGACACCAAAGTTTAAAACGGAAGTGGATCTTTATATGGGAGGCGGGGTCCCCCCACCTCCTCAATTACTATTGGCTGGTTTAACAAAACAACGGATGAAGTTTTCATCCCATAGGCAGAAGTGTCTCTGACGGACAACAGGAAAACTGTTTACAGAATCGGCCAGATGGCCGCTTGTGAGCACAGAGAATATTGTGGCTAACTTTCACAGACAAAACAGAGAAGGAAGTAACAGCTTTTACCCTGACTCGTGCCTTAGAATCAGAGTCTGCTTGTTCTGCAGAAATAAAACCAGCAGAAGGTCAAAACTCATGAAAGTAACAGATCATCATTAAAATGACAAAAATATACTGTTGATCAATTCTGAATTAACACACATTAAAAAGAAAGTTCAATCTGATTAATTGGTGTCCATTAATTCAAAATAATTGTAACAAAAATGGTGTCCACTTGTCTCCTTGAGAGCTTCAAGAAGGTGTAACACGGAGTTTCAGAGAGATGTGGAGAGGTTTAACTCCAATACGGACATGAGGGTCCTATATCTCTATAGTCCCCCTTTTTGGAAATCATCGCCTGTCCTTGGGGATGAGTTCCAACACGAAAGGATACCACCGAATGTCTCTGACCTCTATGTAATCCAGCAAGTGGAAAAAAAAAAGTAAAAAAAAAGTTCAAAATCATACTCCCACAATGTTTTTGGAAATTCCATACTGTTCGTAGGTAATCCCATTGCGGTAAGCTTTCAATCCTTTGGAAAACATAGTCTGTTAACCCATGGAAAACTGAGTCTGTGATCCCTTGGAAAACAAAGTCCTATAATCCACAGCGGTAATTCCACAACGATTGGGGTTATTGATTTCATCAGCAAGAATGGATTTTAATCAGCATGTAGAGGGGATCCCTCGATTGAAGCAGAGGAGGCGGCCCTTGGATGAAGGTTGAAGACCAACGTTGGATCAGCAGGTCCCCACATCGAAGGTTGCAGGCTGGATGGCTTCCAGTCGGTGCCACCCTGGTTCAATGTGTCATGCAATTATGTGGTTTTAGGTGGGCTTATGATTGGGATTCTACATTAAGCCTTACCTATATGCACCTGGTATGTAAGCTATCATGGATTAGATCAGCTAAAATTACCAATTAAGGGGTGGATCAATGCTGTAAAAATCAGATATAGGGATCTATACCTATAGAAATGTGGAGGGCTTCTGTAACGAAAGCCTCTTCTTTCAAACTATTCCTCCATTCATTATTTAGTTTAGGTTAAACTAAAATAAAAAAATGAAATCTAGTTTGGGGGGTTCTGTGGGGGGTACTCCGGGAGTATGGGGTACCAGGCCCTTTGATAAGGGCTGTTAGGTCCCTGTACGACCGGTGTCAGAGCTTGGTCCGCATTGCCGGCAGTAAGTCAGGCTCGTTTCCGGTGAGAGTTGGACTCCGCCAAGGTTGCCCTTTGTCACCGATTCTGTTCATAACTTTTATGGACAGAATTTCTAGGCGCAGCCAAGGTGTTGAGAGGATCCGTTTTGGTGACCTTAGAATCGCTTCTCTGTTTTTTGCAGATGATGTGGTCCTATTGGCTTCATCAGTTCGTGATTTACAACTTTCACTGGAGCGGTTTGCAGCCGAGTGTGATGCGGCCGGGATGAGGATCAGTTCCTCCAAATCCGAGGCCATGGTCTTGAGCCGGAAAAGGGTAGCATGCCCTCTCCGGGTCGGGGAGGAGGTCCTGCCCCAAGTGGAGGAGTTTAAGTATCTCGGGATCTTGTTCACGAATGAGGGAAAACTGGAGCGTGAGATCGATAGGCGGATAGGTGCAGCGTCCGCAGTGAAGCGGGCGCTGTACCGGTCTGTCGTGGTGAAGAGAGAGCTGAGTCAAAAGGCAAAGCTCTCAATTTACCGATCGATCTACGTTCCCACCCTCATCTATGGTCATGAGCTTTGGGTTATGACCGAAAGAACAAGATCTCGGATACAAGCGGCTGAAATGAGTTTTCTCCGCAGGGTGTCTGGACTCTCCCTTAGAGATAGGGTGAGAAGCTCAGTCATCCGGGAGGGACTCGGAGTAGAGCCGCTGCTTCTCCACATCGAGAGGAGCCAGTTGAGGTGGCTCGGGCATCTGGTTAGGATGCCTCCTGGACGCCTCCCTGGTGAGGTGTTCCGGGCATGTCCCACCGGGAGGAGACCCAGAGGAAGACCCAGGACACGCTGGAGGGACTATGTTTCTCGGCTGGCCTGGGAACGCCTTGGGATTCCCCCGGAGGAGCTGCTCCAAGTGGCTGGGGAGAGGGAAGTCTGGGCCTCCCTACTTAGGCTGCTACCCCCGCGACCCGACCCCGGATAAGCGGAAGAAGATGGATGGATGGATGAAATCTAGTTTGGTCTAAATGTCTGTTGTCTTTTAGACGAACGACGCAAGATTTGGTATTCCCTATAAATTTTGAAGTCTATGGCGAGACTCATCAAAATGAATAGATCTAGAATAGAAACGATCAAATCGGTTCTACCTAAAT
>JBBPBX010008703.1:0-15419 GCA_038048925.1 Garcialebias charrua
CGGGGGAGCTGACTCGCTGCGGGAACATTGTTCCTGCAGATATTTTCTCCCCATCCCTCACCACGCACCTCCGCCCTCTTCATCTCAACTTAATACATGTAGGGATTTTGAGACTCGGGTGTGCTGCAACGGTTTTACATCTCTGTTGTTCAGAACCACCTGGGACTCAATTTTATTATACACTTTAGACATTCACTCATAAACATCCTCATAAAAGTCACATATAGGGAATGGAATGAGCACTATGGTTATGGGGGGCGGGATGACATCACTCTCGCCCCCTGTGCCTATGCTCACTCACAATTATGCATTTAGACAATTAGGGCCTGGGTTAGAGTTGGAGTGGAGGGGAAACTGGTATAATGCCAGCCTTTGCTCCTTCTCTTTCCTTTTTAAGTACACTTTACAACAACACTCACCAACAGCACATTTGGGGACGGGGGTGGGTGTGTCGGGGTCTAGATTTGTTAATTTAAATTTTATTTAGTTATGTATCTATTTATATATATATATATATATTAGGCATGTAACGGTTATAATGGTTTACCGAACCGTTCCGGTACACCACGTTCGGTTCGGTCCACCTGCGTACCGTTTCGGTTATTTTTTCACTCATTAAACGTTCTTAACAGGGGAATATATGCACCGCGGAACAAAATTTCCTGGGCGCGTTTCAGCACGGACCTATTTTCGCGTGGCACGCGCAGCATTTAGCCGTTAGCATCTCGTGCGGTCTCCTGTTTTTGAACGTTATAACTTTCTTTTTAAAAGACGAGCGCACGCGCAGCTTGTGTGGACTTTGTTTCATGAAGACTCTGCAGCAGCTGATTGCGTGACGCAGCTCTCTGTGCAGCAGCAACACGTCACGTGAAAGCACTGGAAACTGTCATCTGAACGTGAACAGCAGCTGCATTAAAACTCCTTCATCCGAACGTGAATGAAGAGCTGCATTAAAACTCCTTCATCAGGTAATCACAGCGGTCCACAAGCTGTAGCCTATGAGTTTTTAAATCTCTGAATCTGTCTGAACGTTGTTATATGCGCAGGTTTTAAAGTTGCTGAGCGTCACTATGAGACATTCATCATGTCAACACTTCAAAAAGTTCAGCTCTTTATGAAAAAACTAACTGATGTTGTCAACAAGCCCTGGACCAGATTAAAGCCCTGCCATGATGATGAAGAGTGAGAGATTCAATTGTTCAAGAGGTATTGTTTTATTATCTAAATAATCTTTTTTTTTAAAATCATAATCTTATTAACTTGTTTTTTTAAATCTCTTTTGTTTTTTATTTCCAGTCTGTGACAGAGGTAAATCCACCTGCAGCTAAGTGATGACTGAACTGAACTCTGAACTGTTCCCACAGTCCCACCTGTCCCACCAAGAAGAAGTTGTGAGTACACAACAGAGGACAAATACAGCCACACTGCTGCTACTGAACAAAAACTTGAACAAAAACTTGATTAGTTAGATTGTAAACAGTCTGTTGCTGCTTATTGTTCTGGTTCTGACTGTTATTGCATTTATTAAGATTTTTATTATTGTTAGTATAGTTTATTTATTGTAGAGTGCTGTTTATTTAAAATCAGAGTCAGAGAGTCTTTATTGTCATTTGCACCGCATGTGGTACATGTGATGAAAACGAGATTATGTACACGGGGTCCCAGTTACATCCAACAACAAATGCAAGAGAAAAACAGTAATAACATCTAGAATTAACTAAGAAAAACATCAACTAGTAATACACTAAGCCCTAATATAGTGGAAAAACATCATTATAAACAGCAGCACGAACATGAGTCTGTATGAGCAGATGGTCACAGATGAACACAGCAACAAGAAAAACAGATCAGCATCAGCATGATGTGATATTTTGCAGTGTTTATTTTTATTTTATTTTTATTTATTCATTCATGAGTCTAACAGCCTCAGGGTAGAAGCTGTTCCTCAGTCTAGTGGTTCTACATTTGATGCTCCTCAACCTCCGTCCTGAGGGGAGTGGGGCAAAGAGTGTGTGTGCTGGGTGAGTGAGGTCTTTCATGATGCAGGTGGCTCTTTTCCTGCATCTGGAGGTGTAAATGTCTGTGATGGTGGGGAGACTGACTCCGACAGACCTCTGTGCAGCCTTCACCACTCTCTGTAGAGCTTTCCTCTCTGCAACTGTGCAGCCTCCATGCCACACGTTGATGCTGGAGCACAGGATGCTCTCCACTGCACACCTGTAGAAGGAGGTGAGAACTGGGCTGCTCAGACCAGCTCGTCTCAGCCGTCTGAGGAAGTAGTCTCTGATGACCTTTCTTGATCAGGCTGGTGGTGTTGTTGGTCATCCAAATGGGTCACTTTTATTTATTACTACAATACAATACAAACATATTTTTTGCACATTTTCAAAATAAACATTTTGTAAGTCTTTAGTTTGTAAAAAAATTTTTTTTAAATTTGTACCGAAAAAAACCGAAAATAAACCGAACCGAGCTCTCCTTGTAGTTGAACCGAACCGAAATGTGATTTTAGCGTACCGTTACACCCCTATATATATATATATATATATATATATATATATATATATATATATATATATATATATATATATATATATATATATATATATATTATATTATTTATTTTTTTTCTCTTACCCCTCTGGTTGCCTGGCGGTCATTCTGGGGGTGGGCCGTCAGGGGTTGTCCTGGTATGTGGGGGGGTTCGGGGCCTGGGGGTTCGCCGTGGGCGGGGCTGGCATTCCGCTCTCCCTGGGGCTGCTTGGGCTCGGGTGTCCTGTCCTGTCGGCAGAGAGAGGGTTGGGCCGATTCTTGGATGTCGGCTACTCTCCACCCCAGAATGAATGGGCCTACCTCCTGGGTTTGGGTACGGGCTCCCCCACGTAGGGGGCAGGTACATGTCTGGACCTAGGGGGTATAGAGTGTGCATCGGGATTATGAATGGAACGTGTCGTTATTGTTTGTCTTTGTGTGAGTGAGGATGAAGGTGGGTTTGAGTGAGTGTGTCTGTGTATGAATGACTAATTGTCAGGCTGGGATTTGGACTGCCCCTCTCTGTTACATCTAAGGCTACTTGATGTCGCGCTCCTACCACGTGGCCCCCGGGTGGGTGTCCCTTTGCCTGCGGGCGGGTTAGGGGCCCTTGCTGTCGTTTTCGGGGGTTGGGCGCTTGGGCGTGTGTCGGCTCGGCCTGGTGGCTGCCTGATGGGGCTCGGGTCCTCTGGTCCTATCGGGTCTGGGCCTGAGGGGTGGGCGTCCCCTGGCCTCGGTGTCCGGGCCTGGGGCTACGTCAGTGCAGCGGGCTCCGGCGGGGGCCTGTGGGCTTGTTGCTGTTGGCCCCCCGGGGGTCATTGTATGTGGCCGCTGGTGGAGCTCGTCCGGTTCTTCCCCTTGGTCGGATCTGGGGAGTGGGCGAGTGGCTCGTCCTGTTCGGGTGGCCCTGGGGACTCTGGGCTCGGGGTCCTTCTTGGGGTCTTGGCTTTGATCGCCCCTTCGTCTGCCTCTGGCTTTGGAGGGACGGATCTCTGATGCTTCACAGTCGCTGCTGAGTGTTCTATTGGAGGAACCTTATTCACTTATGCATGCTCACAACCACACACAAATGGATGCAGGGATGTATATGTAGATATCATATGCAGATATATGGATATGTGATATGAATGCATATGTATGTATACTGTGTGTATATTTGTAGGTATGGGTATGTTTATTTATGGAGATCTACTGCAGGGTCATGAATGTTGTTAGTCTTTGTGCGTTTGTGTTTCGTTGCTGTGTTCTGTCATGTGCTTTGCAGGATTGCGGACGGAGGTTGGGTGTGTTTGCCTTGTCTTCTTTTTGTGGATAATTAGTGTTTTGTTGTTTTACTTTCTATCTTTTCTTTCTCTCTATTAAAAAAATAAATACATATTGGTGTGAGAGGATGGCTATAAGGTGAGAAGGGGGGCCATCTATAAATGGAAAAAAAAAAAAAATGGTGCAGTACCACTTTTGTCCGCTAGGGTACACCGACCGTTCCCACCTCATGTGTCCGACGGCAGCCTCCTCTGGTCGGACTGACTCTGTCGCAGCCCGGCCTCCTGCTCTAGAGGTATGAACTATTGTTAGCTGTGTTTGTTAGCAACGGGTACTACAGTATTTATCTACGGTACGGTAAATAACTCATGAACTACAGAACAGATTTTTATCAAACTTACAGAAAGTAATCACAACATGGACATTTACAAACTGTTATCTGGATGAGACATTTGAGATAAAATGCGATTTATTTATAACTTATTTTCGCAGCGAACGCGACGGTTTGGAAGACGTCAAAGCGAAACAATTTAAATCCAGCAGATTTGACCATTTCGTGAATTTATTAAGGAACGGTTAAGCTCAGGAACACTTGTGCTATAATGTCAGCTAAGAAATATATTTTTTAAGCGTTTATTTAGCTAAATTTTAAAGAAATAAAGCCATCCACACGCGCACGTGCACATGGCGAAAATACTTTCTTTAATCCAGCTGATTTGACCATTTCGTGAATTTATTAAGGAAAATACCCTGATGCATGCTCAATAATTATTAAGGGAAAGTTCAGCTAAGACACATCTTTGCTATAATTTTCAGCAAACAAATAATTGTTTTTACCGTGTTAATCTTGTAAAGTCCTTCCGTGCTCCTCGCTCCTGTGGCCGCCATTTTCAGCAGGGCAAATGACGCGCTGACGCGTCGCGTAACGGTGACGCATAATAGATGCAACTTAAATAGAGGTGCGACACGTTTATGGATTTTTCCAATTTATTGCCAATAATTGGACAAAGCGACTTATATAAAGGTGCGAGTTATCAGGCGGAAAATACGGTACTAGAAAAAATATAACATCCCTACTTCACAGATTTTTACTTATTGCTGTGGGGGAGGGGGGCAGAATGCAATCCCTGCAATAAACGAGGGACTGCTGTAATATTGGACAGAAAAAAGTTATTTTAAGAAACTGTGATTATTTTAACCAATAATCTCTTACCTCGGGTGACGCGAAGCCTAAATATTCCCAGTCCCATGTTCCACCAGCAAAACTGTTACAAAACACAGAGAAACTGTTAGTTCAGGACTGACTGGGAGTTGACACTGCATGGAAAATTCATTATTTCCACTGTTGTATTTTACAATAGACTGCAGGTATATATTAGTGTTGGATAAAAAGAAAACTAGTTAAACTGAGTTTCATGTCTGTACGTCACCTGTGTCTGGGGACTTCAGGAGAGTCATTAGGGGCCACCCCCCTGGCTACCGAGGCCAGGAACTCCTGTCTCTTCTGTTGTACGAGACACGCTGCGCGGATGATCTTGTGGCGTGGCGTTCGCAGGTACGGTCTGTTAACCTTCTGTGCCAGGTCCTCAGTCACCATCTCCAAGTCCGTCTGGGTGAAGGACAGACAAGAGATTTCATGTGTGTTAATACAGACAGGTTTTCTGAAGAGCGGTTGTAATTGTATTATTTCCATATGGAAACTAGTCGTACAGTACATTTATTTTTTGGTTAAGTGTTTGATAGCACCTGTTACAAATATTTATCAGCCACGTGCAGAACTTTCTCCCTTTAAAGAGTCACTATTAAACCAGCTTGTGACAAGCTTAATGCGAACAAAAGTCAATAAATTCAAAACCTGACATTTAAGAGAGTGTAAACATAAACAACCCGTAAAGGAGCATTAAGTCTGTCTTCTATAAAAATCTGCTCACAAGCTATGATGTTCTAAAAAAGCAGAAGCAGCCATAAGAATAAACTACTTTTACTGCAGGTCTTCTAATAAATAACATCAGAGAAGTGATTACTTAATATTCAGACCCACTCAGTGGTTCTACAGTACAGTATCTGTGAAACCATAATGTGAAAAATAAGAACATTTAGTGTTATTGCTGGTGATCGTAACATTAGATGTTTAACAAAGCTGCGATGTGTTGGTATTATTGAGGTGCACGGGGAAGAGCATGAGGCAGAAAGCTGCAGTGAAGATTTGTCTTTCTTCTCAGTAAGTAGCCTTAAAACCTGCATGAGCTCGTAGATTTCCTTCTTTGTGCTCTTTGGCTCCAGAAAGAACCCGTAAGGATAAGAGCACTTGAGGATACGACGAGTTTTCAGCAGTTCTAGGACGGCGTCTTCAATAAACGTCGTGTCGGGCGAGCTTCCGTCCCCTAGGAGAGGCAAAAAAAATATTGTTTTAATTTGTATGTAATGTTTAAACTGTATTCAGTTTATGTGTATATCAGAGTTCCTACACATTTGGCTTTGTAAAAACTAAAAAACATTTCCACACTCAAAGTTTCAAACAATTTTTTGGCTTGGAGTGGATTTTGTTTTAACGTCATCTTCTACGTATGCGAGCATGATGGGCACTATTTTCATATGTCGCCATCAGTTGTCTAAAACATTGTAATGTGTCAGGTCCCTTAAAAAGGCGATTTTTCATCAAGCCGTTTTAAATTTGTTTAGTTTTCATTCAAGCCCTGTGGGGCCCAGATGGAGACTGTTCAAGAGCCTGTAAGTTGTCCACATGCCATCTAAAGTGTTCTTCTCTTATATCAAAAACTCAAAAACAAAGATGCCGATGGCTAAAATCTTAAAATCAAGGCTCTGTATGGACATTTAACAAAAAGTGAACATCATGATGAATTTAACATATTTTATAAACAAAACAAGTGAAAAATGCTCAACCTGTTAAAGCAATAAACAATAATCTTATTTTAGAAAATTCAGTGAGGAGGGAAAAACAAGTTTGGAAAGATTAATTCTTGACTTTGTTTTAGTTTTTCCACACTTGCCCAGACCTGAAAAATAGTCAAACTAAATTGGATAATTTTGTAGACTGTGTAGGAACCCTGAAAGACGACGACTGTAGGCTGCCTACAACGGTCTAGGATGAAATGTGTTGTACCTACAGCACTTTAAACAATAAGAAAGTAATGAAACTTAAAGAGTATCAGAACTAAATGTGACCACAATAAACTTGACTGAAGTTGGACTGAGGTTAAAAAGTTTTTAACTTTTAAAACAGCACCTTCTGAAACATATTTACAGTAGATATGACTGTTGAATGCTACAACTACACTCTCTGTTAGCAAAACTTAATCAGACCTTTGTGTTTTCCTCTCCTGACTCTCAGAACTGAGCATCAGAGGAGATAAATGTTTACTAAAGATCTGCTGCTGCGGTAGACTGAACACTCACTTTGACTCAGGGCTCGACTGAGTTGCTCCATCTTCTCTTTGGCAGTTTTTAACAAGCGCTGCTCGAGCTGTTGTGAGAAACAGACTATATTTTATTAACTACACAATGGAAAGACTTGTCCAGTAAATACTGTCCAATTAATTAACAGCAGTGGGAGCAGCAGACATACCGGTAATCAAATCAAGTAAGTCTTATAGAGTAGACAGTGATAAGCCACAACATTATGAACACCTACAGAATAATAATTAGTTCCTGCTCATGTTGCATCAGTGTTCCTTTGCCTCCACAGGCTAGGAGTCCTATTAGCTAGTACATTAGCAGTTACTGTACTCTGTTGGACCCTTTGGACCACGGGTGGGTAGGCAACACTTTTTCCAAAGGGTTTGGGAGTTTGCATGTTCTCTCCCTGCATGCATAAGTTTTCTCCGGGTACAGTAGTCTCTCGCTACTTTGCGGTTTGTTTATCGCGGGTTTTCAAAACCCACACATGCACAGAGAAAACATGCAAACTCCACCCAGAAAGGTCCCCGGTTGGGTTTTGAACCAGAGCGATCTGCTCAATGTAGGGCAGCAGATCTACCAACTCTGCCACCATACTGCCCCATATACGGTAAGGCTAAATATGCAAAATGATAATAAAATACATATATACTGTACATACATTATATATTTATATATATATATATATATTATATATATATATATATATATATATATATATATATATATATATATATATATATATATGTAAATGGTAAATGGAGCTTATTTATATAGCGCTTTCCAGCCCCCTGTGAGGGACCCCAAAGCGCTTTACAATACCAACCATCCACCCATTCATACACTTCATACACACATTCATACACCGGTAGCGGCGACTGCCATGCAAGGCGCCTTCCAGTCCTACCGGGAGCAACTCGGGGTTAAGTGTCTTGCCCAGGGACACAACGACACATGGTGTGAGTAACCGGGATTCGAACCTCCAACCTTCCGATCGGGGGACGACTGCCATTACCACTACGCCACGGCCGCCCTATAATATATATATATATAATATATATATATATATATACTATATATACATATATATATATAAAATAAAGCCTATGTTTGCTTTTTGGAGTCTGTAAGGTTCAGTCTAGTTCTGGAAACACAACTTTTTTTTTTCTTTCCATCCTAATCTAAAGGTTTTCAGTGTACCGGTATTTGCCCAAGATGTTTAATTTAAACTTTTATTAATAAAACACAGGTTTTCATCAATGTATTTAAAAGTTGTTTTCTTTTCAATTAAATGTTTTGAAATTAAGATGGGGGAGGGGTGGAGATTGCCCAAGGGCCATTTCTGGCCTTTGTGCAAAAAGTTGCCCATGTCTGCTCTGGACTGTAAGGCCTACTTACCACTGACACCATTTAAAAACAGGATTCCAAATAAGTTGGGACACTAAACAAATTGTGAATAAAAACTAAATGCAATGATGTGGAGGTGCCAACATCTAATATTTTATTCAGAATAGAACACAAATCACAGATCAAAAGTTTAAACTGAGAGAATGTATCATTTTAAGGGAAAAATATGTTGTTTCAAAATTTCATGGCGTCAACAAATCCCAAAAAAGTTGGGACAAGTCCATTTTTACCACTGTGTGGCATCCCCCCTTCTTCTTACAACACTCAACAGACGTCTGGGGACAGAGGAGACCAGTTTCTCAAGTTTAAAAATAGGAATGCTCTCCCCATGAGGGGCTGAGATGGTGTAGAGGCAGGGCAGCCGGCTCAGGACCAGAAGGTCTCTGGTTCGATCCCCGGTCACTGCATACCTCGTTGTGTCCCTGGGCAAGACACTTAACCCCGAGTTGCTCCCGGTAGGACTGGCAGCGCCTTGCATGGCAGGCTACCGCTACCGGTGTATGAATGTGTGTATGAATGGGTGGATGGCTGGTACTGTGAAGTGCTTTGGGGCCCCTCATAGGGGGCTGGAAAGTGCTATATAAGTAAGCTCCATTTACCATTCATGTCTAATACAGGCCTCTAACTGTTCAGTCGTCTTGGGTCTTCTTTGTCGCACCTTCCTCTTTATGATGCACCAAATGTTCTCTATAGGTGAAAGATCTGGACTGCAGGCTGGACATTTCAGTACCGGATCCTTCTCCTACGTAGCCATGATGTTGTGATTGCTGCAGAATGTGGTCTGGCATTATCTTGTTGAAAAATGCAGGGTCTTCCCTGAAAGAGATGACGTCTAGATGGGAGCATATGTTGTTCTAGAACCTGAACATAGTTCTCTGCATTAATGGTGCCTTTCCAGACATGCAAGCTGCCCATGCCACAAGCGCTCATGCAACCCCATACCATCAGTGATGCAGGCTTCTGAACGGAGCGTTGATAACAACTTGGGCTATCCTTGTCCTCTCTGGTCCGGATGACATGGCGTCCCAGTGTTCCATAAAGAACTTCAAATTGTGACTCATCTGACCACAGAACAGTCTTCCATTTTGCCACACTCCATTTTAAATGACCCCTGGCCCAGTGCAAACGTCTGAGCTTGTGGAGCTTGCTTAGAAATGGCTTCCTCTTTGCACTGTAGAGTTTCAGCTGGCAACGGCGGATGGCACGGTGGCTTGTGTTCACTGAAGCCCATTCTGTTATTTCCTTGACAGTGGCGTTCCTGTTTGAGGTACAGTGACGTTTAAGGGCCCTGAGATCATGAGCATCCAGTAGAGTTTTACGGCCTTGACCCTTACGCACAGCGATTGTTGCAGATTCTCTGAATCTTTTGATGATGTTATGCACGGCTGATGATGATAACTTAAAAGTCTTTGCTATTTTACGCTGGGTAACACCATTCTGGTATTGCTGCACTATCTTTCTGCGCAACAATGGTGGAATTGGTGATCCT
Organism: Garcialebias charrua; assembly: GCA_038048925.1. Taxonomy (NCBI): domain Eukaryota; kingdom Metazoa; phylum Chordata; class Actinopteri; order Cyprinodontiformes; family Rivulidae; genus Garcialebias; species Garcialebias charrua. The sequence continues at coordinate 10,109 of JBBPBX010008703.1, forward strand.
CTTACCATCTTGGCTTCTGAGAGACACTGACACTCTGAGAAGCTCTTTTTATACCCAATCATGTTGTCAATTGACCTAATTAGTGTTAATTGGTCTTCCAGCTGTTCATTATATGCTCAATTTCCTTTTTCCAGCCACTTATTGCTACTTGTCCCAACTTTTTGGGGATTTGTTGACACTGTGAAATTTTGAATCAACATATTTTTCCTTTAAAATGTTACATTTACTCAGATTAAACTTTTGATCTGTCATCTATGTTCTATTACAAATAAAATATTGACTTCTGCCATCTCCACATCATTGCATTCAGTTTTTATTCACAATTTGTTTAGTGTCCCAACTTTTTTGGAATCTGGTTTGTACATGTAACTGAGGAGTTTGGAGGCCAGGTAAACATTTCAGAATATTTGCTGAGTTCTTCCTTGTTAGGGAGTTGTTTTATTGTCTGGTACGAGCTGTGTTAATTACTTGGTATGTCAATTATGGCTGCTTGATTTATGCTAAAACATTAATACATCATAAACAGGAATGTCAGCCTTATAGATGAGGTTCCTCTGGCTACTTTAAGAGCATGATTTGTATTATGCAAAGCAGACACTACGGAAAGGCGAAGTTTACCTGATAGCTGTGCTCGTGGTTCTTGAAGCGTGTGTAGTAGTGCATAAAACGATCAAGTTCCTGAAAGCTCTTGTGCTTCTTCTCTGCCTGCAAAGCCGTGACAAGACACAGTCACAGTCAATAAACTCCTGAGCGTGTTCCCTTACCAAGTATAAATACCCTGCATGCAAAAAGTCAATTCAAGTAGTGCCGCAGGAATAATCCATATTTGTGTTGTGGGAAGAATGTGAGAAGAAAGAAACTGAAAGTAAACTTCTATTTGCCTTTGATGAAGAGTGTTTATATTTTGTGCAATCAAGATTTTTTTTTTTTTTTTTAAACAGAATGCAGATGCTTTGAACTGCTACCAATGTGCAAGTTATTTGGTTTACTAACCTGCTTTTTGTAAAAGAGAAGTAAAGAAGTGAATGTATTGTCATAGGTCAAATGACTGCATCTGCTAGTTCAATGAATTCTGGTGCAAAATGTGTCAATTGTGAAAGAAGCCTTTCTATTATAACCACTAAACCATCAACACAACATAGGACTCCTTCAAAAAGCTGCCATCTTGCAACGGTTTCCTGATCTTAGTGTAACAGATGACTGAAAAATCATTTAAAAATAGGTATCTTAAAGGGATTGAATTGAATACAAATAGAAACTGAATGAATAGGCAAGATAGTTACGTAAATACCTCCTCTGTCATCTCCTTCGACTGCTCCTCCACATGCTGGATGACTTCGTACCGAGTGCAGCGATAGTAGCCACCAGTTGACGAGCTGTGTTTTTTCCACTCCTCCAGACAGATCCAGCAGAAGTCGTACTTACACTACAAGGAGAGAAATAATAATTTATATTATTTTACCTCTGAATTAGCCTGGCCCTCGCCTTCCTGCACAGCTCCGCTCAATTCTCATTTCCCTTCACTGCACAGTCTGGGACTTATCCCATAGACAAGGATTTCTCCGGTAGATTTTTGACCGGACCAATCAGAGAACAGAAGGGGCAGAGTTTTTGGCCCCTAACCCACGCCCCCACCTGTCCCAGCGCAGCCAGCGAGCAGCCGCATGTTCTCATTCAAAGTGATGCAACGCGATGCAGGACTGTTGTATAAATGACACAAATGTATTAATCTCCCCTTCTTAATCCCTTATCTGGAGTTTTCTTTTGTTTTTTTGGCCAAAAGTCAAGTGTTCGCTCCCTCCTCCTCCTCCTTCTCTCCCTCCGCTGATAAGGAAATGCCCCCACCTGTCCCAGCGCGCAGCCGCATGTTCTCATTCAAAGCGATGCAAAGCGATGCAGGACTGTTTGATATGTGACACAAATTTATTAATTTCCCCTTCTTAATCCCTTATCTGGAGTTTTCTTTTGTTTTTTTTCCCAAAAGTCAAGTAATTCCTCCTCCCTCCTCCTTCTCCTCCTCACCCTCCGTGAGTGAAATGAACAAGGAAATGCCTCAGGTTGTCACGAGAGAATTAAAGTCAGGTTTTAAGTTGCTGCCCGAGTCCCATCAGATTTCCTGGTCTTCTGGTGTGTTGGACCAGCGCTCCATGGTTTTATTTTATTTTATTAGGACGTTTAATTATCATATAAACACAGAATATACAACGGAGCGAGAGAAAATTCAGCAGGAGGCGGAGCTGAAGTCAAGTTCAGAAGACCACGGGGGAGCAGCCATCAGCAGAGCCCACGCCTCCAGCAAGAATTGATTTTCAATGGAGAAAGTCCAGACCCTTGTCTGAAGCGAAGTGAAGGACAGGGTCTGGTTTTAACCAGGCTACCTCTGAATCTGCTTTGGCCAGTTGTCTCAGTTGAGACAAGTAGTACACTGATGTCCCCCGCTGCTGAGGGATTTGAATACTGAATGTTTGTAGTTTTCAAGATGCAAGTAAATCTTAATGTTTTGGTGCAATATCGAAGAACGGAGGTAGTTTATTTATTTATTTATCTTGTCCGATGCAGCACTGAGTGACGGATCCTGGCAAGTGGAGAGAGCGATTTTATCCAACACCAGGTGTAGTGGCAGAGCCAGGGGGTGGCCAATGGTGGCCCTGCCCAATATAAATTAATATTTGGTCACCTCAATGGCCACTCCTGTCATTTTAGGAAACGTTTTGTTTCTGGTTTTATATTGCTTATAAGCATAGTCTCCTGTTTATGAAGCATATTTAAAAACTACAGTACTGTGTTGACCAACACAGTACTGTAGTTTTTAAATGTGCTATATAAATAAAACTGATTATTTTTCTCATTTCTGCTGCTCCCTTCTTCAGGGATCACTACAGTGAACTACCGTAATTTCCGCCATTTAAGTCGCTCCGCCCCATAAGTCGTTTTAGTCCAATATGTCCAATAAATTGGAAAAATCCATAAATACAGGTAGTCCCCGACTTACGAGCACCCTTACATACGAGGTCCCGGACTTACGAGCTGGCGAACGAGCAGTAAATTTGTAAAAAATACAGCACTTTTTTGTGTTTTTAGATGAAAGTGTGTTAGCTAACCGTTTGGAAACACGTTTCTGAGCACGTTCATGAACTAGTATGAACGTTTTTGATGAAAAACGAGTGTTCGTAGTAGCGCTAGCTTAAATTTTCCGACTTACGACCGAAAATCCGGACTTACGAGAACACGCGTTTCATGTTCCGACGTACGAATTTTCGTCTTACGAGCGACTCACAGGTACGGAACTCGCTCGTAAGTCGGGGACTACCCGTATGTCACTTCGCCCCATAAGTCGCATCTATTATGCGTCACCACTGAAGCGTCGCTTATGTTACGCGTCACCGCCCTGCGGCATATGGCGGCCATAGGAGCGTGCACGGAAAGACTTTAAGAAGATTAACACGGTAAAAACAATTATTTGTTTGCTGAAAATTATAGCAAAGATGTGTCTTAGCTTAACCTTTCCTTAATAAATGCACGTAATTGTCAAATCTGCTGGATTTAAAAAGTAGTTTCGCTACATGCACGCGCAACGATCAGATACGCTTAATTTCTTTAAAATTTAGCAAGATAAACACTTAAAAATATATATTTGTTAGCTGACATTATAGCAAAAGTGTTTCTGAGCTTAACCGTTCCTTAATAAATTCACGTAATGGTCAAATCTGCTGGATTTAAATTGTTTCGCTTTGACGTCTTCCAAGCGGTCACGCGTGTTAAATAAAGTTTACACTCTCTCTGACGTTAGCATCCTCACTTTATTGACACCTCAACCGTTAACAATTTTATTCCAACGTCTTTTTTCGCTCCTCCCTTTACACCCTCTCACACCTGCGCAGTAGGCTACTTACAACTTAACAATCTCCCCTCTTTCTTTAAAGAACACATAACAGGTTAGAACAACATTCGGTTGAACTTAAAGGTGGGGTATGTAACATTGTAATGTAGTCTGTAACTTTTCAAACAATATATTTTTAACATATTTCTTCACTCTGTCACGATCTACTGACAGACTGATGTTAGACAAAGTAATCTCTGAAAAAAACTATAGTTCCTTTGCTTCTCTATCAGCATTTATAAAAACACTGAAAACACAGAGTGACCCGGACACTGACCAGCCAATAAAAACAGAGTTGTTTGTCACGCCCCAACCCACGCCCCCGCCTGTCACAGCCTCAGCGCTGCGGCCATAGTTGCCAAGTCCGCTTATTTCAAGCGGCATTGGGCTTGTTTTTCCCTGGAGTCGCTTTCAAATCTGATCAGCCGCTTGTGGCAGTTTTTTGGGCTTCTCGCGGACATTGAGTCGCTTATTTGTGCTTGTTTTTCAGTCGAGCAGTAATGCGAGTGGTAGGTAGTTTGTCACGCCCCCCTTCCACGTATGTTACGTCAAGGCGGATGTTACGTTCAGGTGCAGTTGGCGCAAGCGACAGTCAGAGCCGGTAAAACTATATAAGCGCGAGCAATTAATGATGAGTCAGCATGAGCAGCATATAGTGACACAACATATATATCTTGTATCATTCAACTATGTTAGTTTTTAGCAAACAAAATGATAAATTAATGAAAATTACTTTCAAAGTGAGTTTAAAATTAAAAACCGTGTTTCTTCACGGGACATCCGACTACACGCGAATGCAACATTGTTATTTATTCTTTGTCTATTCATTCATTCATTCATTCAACCTTTATTTAGTCAGGTAAATCTCATTGAGCCTCGAGGGCTCATTTACAAAAGCGACCTGCTACAAACTAAAGAATTTAGTGAAATGTCTAGACAAGACAACGCTAATATGAGCTCTAAGTGGGGTAAATATGGAAAAAAATATAATAAAGATTGGGAGAAAGAGCGTGCTCTTCAAGACTGGATCTGACCACGAAGACTGGATCTGACCACGACAGAAATGAAAATTTGAAAGAAAGATTTTGAAAGAAAAATGCAAAATGTATTTTTATTTTTTAGACTGAATACGTTCTTTAATGTATAATTTTGCTTGTTATATGTAATGCCATAATAAATATGTTTATACTGTTTAAAACTGCCTTTTTTTACACAATGGGATGGGGTGCTTTTTTTGGGCTTTTTTTGAAAGAGCGAGTCGCTTTTTTGTGCTTGTTTTGAAGGAGCTGATTGCTTCTTTCGGTCTGGAGATCTGGCAACCCTGGCTGCGGCTCGTTCTCATTCAAAGGATTGCAAAGCGTTGCAGGACTGTTTTTTATGTGACACAAATGTATTAAATATCCCTTCTTCATCCCAGAGCTGGACTTTTAT
>JBBPBX010008703.1:16467-30871 GCA_038048925.1 Garcialebias charrua
AATTCTGGGATAAAGCATGGCTGGGGGCTGATTTTTAAACTAAATTCTAGGGGGCGCTCTGGAAGAATCAGGCCACGCCCACTACATATTGGACTGCAGTCCTGTCGAGGGATGGATAAATATAGATCTTAGTGAATTTGGTGTAGCTGGGAGCTTATATTAGGAAGTTATTTTAGCTTGATGTTTCATGGAGAATGGCCAGATTTGAGGCTTGGCCACGCCCACATGCTTTGACATAGAAAAATTATTTTGATAACTTTTGACCTTCAATGCCTCAAGGTAGTGCTGACCGAGTTTGACGCCTGGATCTCGAAAGCTCTAGGACGAGTTCGCTCAGATATGACGTCAATGAAATAGACCAAATTGTGACTTTGACCTAAAATGGCCGACTTCCTGTTGGCTTTGGACCATTGCTCCAAGAGACTTTTTTGTAGCTCCTGATGAGCTACACATGTGTACCAAGTTTCATTATTCTGGGATAAAGCATGGCTGGGGGCTGTTTTTTCTAAATATTCTAGAGGGTGCTGTTGAGGAATTAGGCCACGCCCACCAAGTATTACAATGGAATCCTGCAGGGGGGTGAACAAGGATCGATGTCAGTGAGTTTGGTGAAGCTGGGAGCTTATATTAGGAAGTTATTTTAGCTTGATGTTTCATGGAGAATGGCCATATTTGAGGCTTGGCCACGCCCACATGCTTTGACATAGAAAAATTATTTTGATAACTTTTGACCTTCAATGCCTCAAGGTAGTGCTGACCGAGTTTGACGCCTGGATCTCGAAAGCTCTAGGACGAGTTCGCTTAGATATGACGTAAATGAAATAGACCAAATTGTGACTTTGACCTAAGGCCACGCCCACATGCTTTGTCATAGAAAAATTCTTTTGATAACTTTTGACCTTCAATGCCTCAAGATAGTGCTGACCGAGTTTGACGCCTGGATCTCGAAAGCTCTAGGACGAGTTCGCTCAGATATGACGTAATTGATGTTTCATGGAAAATGGCCAGATTTGAGGCTTGGCCACGCCCACATGCTTTGACATAGAAAAATTCTTTTGATAACTTTTGACCTTCAATGCCTCAAGATAGTGCTGACTGAGTTTGACCCCTGGATCTCGAAAGCTCTAGGACGAGTTCGCTCAGATATGACGTAAATGAAATAGACCAAATTTGACTTTGACCTAAGGCCACGCCCACATGCTTTGACTTAGAAAAATTCTTTTGATAACTTTTGACCTTCAATGCCTCAAGATAGTGCTGACCGAGTTTGACGCCTGGATCTCGAAAGCTCTAGGACGAGTTCGCTCAGATATGACGTAAATGAAATAGACCAAATTGTGACTTTGACCTAAAATGGCCGACTTCCTGTTGGCTTTGGACCATTGCTCCAAGAGACTTTTTTGTAGCTCCTGATGAGATACATATGTGTACCAAGTTTCATTATTCTAGGATAAAGCATGGTGTCAATAGACCTTTAAATGTCAAAGTTATAGCGTTTCGTTTGTTTCGGCGAGTACGCCAAGTTCACCGCTCCACTACGCCCCCTGAACATATACGAAAAGTCAATTTTTTTGATAACTTTTAAAGGCCCATGCCTTAACTGCATTCTGACCAAGTTTGAAGCCGATAGGTCGAACGCCTGAGAAGGAGTTCGTCAAAGTTCGACATGAGTAAAACTGAAAAATGACCAAAATTTGACCTTTGACCCAAAATGGCCGCCTACCTGTGCATTTTAGAGGGTACCCCCAATGTACTTTTTTTCTTGAATTGGGGAGATCTACATATGTTCCGAGTTTCAGATCTCTACGACTTACGGTTTTCCCCAACTCACGTTAGGGGGCGCTGTTGAGCAGTTAGGCCACGCCCACTTGCGATTACACCAGATTCATAAAATTTTCGTTGGGGGACAATTTTGGGTGAAGTTTGGTGAGTTTTTGAATATGTTAAAGGCCCCAAACGGCCGCGCGAAGTGACGGAAAAATAATAATAATAATAATAATAATTAAAGCCGCAAGCGGCGTTGAGGCCCGAAGCAGCTTAGCGCCGCTCGGACCTTATTGAGGCGACCGCGCGAGCTCCAGCTCGTCCGCTCGGTCGCCATTTCGAAGTCTCTCGTGTCTACTCCGCACCAGGGGTGCACACACACAATAAATCTGGTTCAGATCGGATGATGTCTCACTGAGATATAACAGTTTGAATAATCTAGGGGGCGCTCTGGAGTCACATGTTAAACCACAATATCAATGTGTCCACAAGGTCTCACTGATGATACACAATAAATCTGGTTCAGATCGGATGATGTCTCACTGAGATATAACAGTTTGAATAATCTAGGGGGCGCTATGGAGTTATATGTTAAACCACATTATCAATGTGTCCACAAGGGCTCACTGATTATTCACAATAAATTTGGTTCAGATCGGATGATGTATCACTGAGATATAACTATAGAAATAATGTAGGGGGCGCACTTGAGTCAAATGTTAGCCCACCATATCAATGTGTCCACAAGGGCTCACTGATGATGCACAATAAATCTGGTTCAGATCGGATGATGTATCACTGAGATATAACAGTTTGAATAATCTAGGGGGCGCTCTGGAGTCATATGTTAAACAACAATATCAATGTGTCCACAAGGTCTCACTGATTATGCACAATAAATCTGGTTCAGATCGGATGATGTATCACTGAGATGGGACTATAGAAATAATGTAGGGGACGCATGAAGCGCAAGTTTGAGGCCTGGCCACGCCCCTTTAGCATAAACGAAAACGCAAACTTTTGATAACTTTTACTGTCCAATGTGTTAAGGGCATGTTAACCAAGTTTAAAGGCAATCCTTCAAAATCACTAAGAGGAGTTTGTTTAAATACGCAATTCAAAAACATCGGAAAATGACCTTTGACCCAAAATGGCCGACTTTGTTTTTGTTTTGGACCAGGGTTCCAAGAGACTTTTTTGTAGGTCCTGACAATTTACACATGTATACCACGTTTCATAATTCTGGGATAAAGCATGGCTGGGGGCTGATTTTTAAACTAAATTCTAGGGGGCGCTCTGGAAGAATCAGGCCACGCCCACTACATATTGGACTGCAGTCCTGTCGAGGGATGGATAAATATAGATCTTAGTGAATTTGGTGTAGCTGGGAGCTTATATTAGGAAGTTATTTTAGCTTGATGTTTCATGGAGAATGGCCAGATTTGAGGCTTGGCCACGCCCACATGCTTTGACATAGAAAAATTCTTTTGATAACTTTTGACCTTCAATGCCTCAAGATAGTGCTGACCGAGTTTGACGCCTGGATCTCGAAAGCTCTAGGACGAGTTCGCTCAGATATGACGTAAATGAAATAGACCAAATTGTGACTTTGACCTAAGGCCACGCCCACATGCTTTGACTTAGAAAAATTATTTTGATAACTTTTGACCTTCAATGCCTCAAGATATTTATATTTATATAGGCAACCAGCCTTTCATATAAAAATAGCAATATTTTTACCGGATAATGCGTGCACTTTAACCAGGAAGAGTTTGAGTTTTTTTTTTACATTACAAACAGCGACAGATAATGAGGATTTTAACCTAAAAACCCAAATAACAAAGCAGAGCATAACTTTTTAATTAAAAGGGACAAAGTGGAGAAAAATGTGCTGTTTGAGTTTATTTATTGACGTAAACAAAGCAGGTCCGACTCCACTGCAGCTCAACAGTGCAGCTGAGACTACACGTTTAAAGCAGCACAGCTGCAACAACACAACTCTCGTGAAGTTCAGGGTTATTTGATACTTTCCTGCCCATTCTGAGAGTTTAATAGATAAATAGTTACTTCTTACCTTAAACTATGTCCAGTCACTCGGTTTCTGTCACTTCCCTCTCGGTGAAAAGCAGCACTGGAACACTTGACTTCTGGGCAATGTAGTTCTTTTGACTTCTGTTAAAGTGAAGGTTTATTGATAGCCTGGTTAAGACCAGACCATTGTCCTTCACTTCGCTTCGGACTAGGGTCTGGACTTTCTCCATTGAGAACCGATTCTTGCTGGAGGCGTGGCCTCTGCTGATGGCTGCTCCCCCGTGGTCTGCTGAACTTGACTTCAGCTCCGCCTCCTGCTGAATTTTCTCTCGCTGCCGTTGCATATTCTGTGTTTATATGTTAATAAAACGTTCTAATAAAATAAAATAAAACCATGGATCGCTGGTCCAACACACCAGAAGACCAGAAAATCTGATGGGACTCAGGCAGCAACGAACACGAGTTTAATTCTCTCGTGACAACCTGAGGTATCAGCGGAGGGAGAGGAGGAGGAGGGAGCGAGCGATAACTTGACTTTTGCCAAAAAAAGAAAAGAAAACTCCAGATAAGGGATTAAGAAGGGGAAATTAATACATTTGTGTCACATATAAAACAGTCCTACTCCTGCATCGCTTTGAATGAGAACATGCGAATGCTCGTTGGCTGCGCGCTCCCCCGTGGTCTTCTGAACTTGACTTCAGCTCCGCCTCCTGCTGAATTTTCTCTCGCTGCCTTTGGATATTCTGTGTTTATATGTTAATAAAACGTTCTAATAAAATAAAATAAAACCATGGATCGCTGGTCCAACACACCAGAAGACCAGGAAATCTGATGGGACTCTTTAATTCTCTCGTGACAACCTCAGTCATTTCCTTGTTCATTTCACTCAGCGGAGGGAGAGGAGGAGGGAGCGAGCGATCACTTGACTTTTGGCAAAAAAACAAAAGAAAACTCCAGATAAGGGATTAAGAAGGGGAAATTAATACATTTGTGTCACATATAAAACAGTCCTGCATCGCTTTGCATCGCTTTGAATGAGAACATGCGAATGCTCGCTGGCTGCGCGCTGGGACAGGTGGGGGCGTGGGTTAGGGGCCAAAAACTCAGCCCCTTTTGTTCTCTGATTGGTCCGGTCAAAAATCGGCCGGAGAAATCGTTGTCTATGAGAGAAGTCCCAGACTGTGCAGTGAAGGGAAATGAGAATTGAGCGGAGCTGTGCAGGAAGGCGAGGGCCAGGCTAGCTTATTGAAGGAAAACTACAAAATAGCTGCTCAATTTTTTTCCCCCCATGCACTTTTTTGCTTATTGGTCGGTTCCCGCTCCTGTCTGGTCCCGTTAACTTTCAATCCTGTCCAGTCCCGGTCACGTGAGTTATAATGAGGTTGACTCCGGTCCTGTCGGAATCCTGCCGGATTCACATGACCCGTAGCCTGGCCCTCGCCTTCCTGCACAGCTCCGCTCAATTCTCATTTCCCTTCACTGCACAGTCTGGGACTTCTCCCATTAACAACGATTTCTCCGGTAGAATTTCGTTCGGACCAATCAGAGAACAGAAGGGGCGGAGTTTTTGGCCCCTAACCCACGCCCCCACCTGTCCCAGCGCAGCCAGCAGCGAGCATTCGCATGTTCTCATTCAAAGCGATGCAAAGCGATGCAGGACTGTTTTATATGTGACACAAATTTATTAATTTCCCCTTCTTAATCCCTTATCTGGAGTTTTCTTTTGTTTTTTTTCCCCAAAAGTCAAGTAATCGCTCCCTCCTCCCTCCTCCTTCTCCACCCTCCGTTGAGTGAAATGAACAAGGAGGAAATGGCTGAGGTTGTCACGAGAATTAAACTCGGGTTTTACGTTGCTGACCGAGTCCCATCAGATTTTCTGGTCTTTTGGTGAGCTGGACCAGCGATCCATGGTTTTATTTTATTTTATTAAAATGTTTTATTAACATATAAACACAGAATTTGCGCAGCGAGAGAAAAGCTGCAGGAGGCGGAGCAGTTGTCAGTCAAGTTCACCAGAGCACGGGGGGTGGCTCTGAGGGGAGGGAGCAGAATGCTTTCCCTGTTCAAAATATCCAATGGTTTTGTTCCTCAGCAGAGGCCAACGCCTCCAGCAAGAATCGTTTCTCTATGGAAAAAGTCCAGACCCTTGTCTGAAGCGAAGTGAAGGACAGGGTCTGGTTTTAACCAGGCTACATGACCCGCGGTACTCCCCAAAAAATGTCATCCTCTATTGCACATTCATATGTGAGTAGAGTAAACAGGAGAAGGCTCAACACACATCCTTGAGGAGAGCTAGTGCTGAGGGTTATGGTGGAGGAGAAGTTGCGGATCCTCCCTGACTGAGGTCTGTTTGTTAAGAAGTCTAGTACCCAGTTACAAATGGAGGGGCTAAGTCATAGTGTGAATAGTTTATCCATCAAGGTTTGGGGGATCATGGTGTTGAAGGCAGACTTGAAGTTCACAAAGAGCACACAGACGTACCGGTAAGCGTCTTTCTGCTCCAGGTGGGTGAGAGCAGTGTGGACCACAGAGGAGATGGCATCCTCTGTTGATCAGTTCTCGCAGTATACGTACTGATGTGGGTCCTCATTGATGTTGATGGTTGTTAGCATAGGATAAGGAATAGGTCAGGAAACCAAGTCGACTATAGGATTTATCAAAAAGGAAAGTCTTAAGCCCAGTCTTAAAACTGGACAATGTGTCAGTCTCACGGACAGAAACTGGAAGTTGGGGGTTCAATTCCACCAGCAGTCACATGCTGAAGTGTCCCTGGGCAAGACACTGAACCCCTCATTGCCTCCGATGTGTGTCCCATTGGTGTATGAATGTGACAAAGCACTGATTATTCTTTGTATAGATCTAGTAGAGTGAATGGATAAATGAGGTACAGATTGTGTTGTAAAGAGCTTTGAGTATCTCGATAAGATAGAAAGGTGCTATATAAGTACAGTCCATTTACCATATACAGGTAGTCCCTGACTTACGAGTGAGTTCCGTACCGACGGGCCGTTCGTAAGTCGAAAATTCGAAAGTAGGATCACATACAAAAAAAATAATTTTTTTTTGTATGTGATCCTACTTAAAATTAATTTAAATTTTTTTTTTTAAATAAATAAATAGATGTACACTGTACAGTTACCAAGCACTTAGCCTATCCTAACACAGTTTTTAAAGATGAAGGAGTGAGTTGAATTGTCTCCCTTTCACATATGTGAATGGTGCCTGCTAGGGAGGAGGGAGACAATTCAACTCACTCCTTAACTATGTTAGGATAGGCTAGGGCTGGACGATATGGCCAAAATTTTTATCACGATATAGTTCTTAATTTCGGTCGATATCGATATAATTCGATATCGATATAAACAATATAAAAGCCTAAAAAAAACTATAAACTATACAAATAAATTGATGTTCACCTTGTATTTGTATTTAGCCTCCAAAAAGATGGAAATCACCATCAAATAAACATAAAATTCTCAACCCAATAATTCTGTCGGGTCATGGACAGTTTTTTTATAGAAACGTTTCACCCTCCATCCTCCATCCAGTTTCCAGATGACCCAACTGAGAATTATTGGATTTGGTACCTGGATTATTGAGCATGAACTTTCTTGGCATAAAATTCTCAACTGTGTCAATATTAATAGTTTTAACTTTAAACAAGAACTTTAAAATTTACAGCATTGAAATTCATAGTTAATTAAATAAAACTTTTGGGTGTCGTTATTGATGAGAAGCTGACATGGAAATCTCATGGAAATTACTTAAGAATAAAAATAACAAAATCAATTACATTATTGTATAAAGTAAAATAGTTTTTGAATGACAAAGTTTTGAATATATTGTATAATGTAATGATTGTTCCATATTTAATCTGTTGTATTGAAGTTTGGGGAAAAGCATGCAAAACTTTTACAAATCCTATTTTTATTTTACTAAAAAGAGCTGTAAGAATTATTATTAGGAAGTGCTATGGTCACCCAACAAATATATTATTTCATCAATTGAAATTATTAAAATGTTATGATTTGGTTGAACATAGTATTTTACAAGTCATGTATAAAACTAAAAAAAATATTACCCCCAAATATTCAATTACATTTTGTTTAAAAAGTTATTAAACCCTGAAGGGAATGTAAATGTTTGTAAAATCTTCATTTAGAACTAGTGTGAAGGAGCTGAGTTGTAAATCAGGAAACAGGATTGTGTTGACTTGATATCATCATAAACATTTATAAAACTATTTATATGTTTTAAAAGATGATTAAATCAAAGTTGTTGGGAAGGTGTGGTGCAGGTGAAGTGAAGGTTGTTGTTTGTAGTTATTTTGTATTTTTTAAACAAGGGGCAGATATTATAACACTATTTTCGTCTTTCTGCACCTTTTCATTCAGTGTTTTTCTTTCTTTTTATTCTGATGAATCTGTTTTATTTTCAATAAAAAAAACATGTCGCGCTGGGGCTGTTTGTTTACGTCGTAGTTTCAGGGAAACGTTGGCTCAAACTTTATTCTTCATCTTCTGACTCTCATCATATTCTATCGAGTGGAAACTCTTCAGATTAAACAAGTAGATGTTTCCACAGCTAGTTAGAACGACTCTCCGTCACGTTTTGAAAAATAAAGAAACCGAGTAGGACTCGCTGCAGAAGAAGCCTGCAGTTTAACAAAACCGAACTACGTCCACACCGACGAATTAGTCTTTCCTCTCATCAGTGATGTCGTCTGCTTTCTCTTCGCTTGTGAAACTTTGTTCAGTCACATTCTGACGGTCATGAGCACTCGTTTTGAAGCGAAAACAACACGCTTTGGAGACTAGCTTAGCTTTTAGCCTGCTACCGCTAACGTCTGCTGCTGGAGTGAGCGCTGCGTAACAACGACGTCACCACGCACGTTTTGTGTCACAGCCTTTTCTGTCCGGGCGCGTTGTTGAAGCAGCCGCTTCAACCCGAACAGGAAGAGAAAAACATCAGTGAAAAGTTGTAAAATCCTATCGAAATATCGAAAATATGCTTAAACTTCATATCATCGTTATTGAATAAAAGTATATCGCGATATTTATCGTTACTGAATTATCGTCCAGCACTAGGATAGGCTAAGTGCTTGGTAACTGTACAGTACTGTACATTTATTTATTCATTATTTTAAAAAAAAGTTTTTTTTTAATGAGATGCATATTCGTAAGTCCGAAACGTCGTAAGTCGGGGGCGTCGTAAGTCGAGGACTACCTGTAGTTGTATTTGTCAGATAACCTAAATTTGCCAACAAAACATCTTATACTCTGGCTTTTGGTTGTGCCCTCATCAGACTCATCTGCTGCTTCTTGTTTCCAGGTTTCAGCGATGGAGCAAAGGAGAAGAAGTGCACAATCTGCTTCCAGATCTTCAGCAAAGAGGGCAAGCTGCAGAAACACCTCCGTGAACACGAGCTCAATGATAAGGTACCATCAGCTTTGGAGCAGAAACAGGGAGCTGTAGTTAGTTGTTGCTGTTTGTCTTAAAGGTTCAGCTGAAGCTGATGCTCAGCTATTCCTGTTTCAGTACTTTTGATGGCATGTTTCAAATTTGGAAGTGTTTGAGCTTTGCATTTGGCTAATTGAATGTTTCATATGACATTCTTCAAATTGAGCGGAAGTTTCGTAGATCAGTTTTGCAAAATACAACAAAGGTGTGAAGTTATAAGGAGATGGGGAGTTTCCTCTGCCATTTGCTTGAGCTGGTGAGAAGGAAGAAGAAAAAAGCTGCAGTAAACAAAAATGTTTCTTCAGTTTGTTGGATTTAGGGCCAAGCAAATTGCTTTATAGTTAACGATGTGTTACGATTAGTTCAATTCAAAAATACTTTATTAATCCCAGAGGGAAATTTATGCAATCATCTTCAAAGGTTCTAGGAGTCCCCAGAACTTAGCCAGCCTTCTTTATGAGCTTGTTGATCTTTTTTTAAGTCACTTGCTCTGGTGCTGCTACCCCAGCAGATGATGGCAGAAGAGATAGCACTCTCTACAACAGACTTATAGAAGATATGCAGCATCTTGCTGCAAACACTGAAGGACTTCTGGCGCATTCACAACAGCCCTGTTTAGACCGCTTTTATTGAACTCTAGTCCGTTTGCCTAGAAAGTCCGGTTCATTTGGGGAGGTGTGAATGAGCAATTGAACTCTGATACGGACCAAAAAAGCGGTTTGGTTGAAGTGAACTCTGGCACGCTTCAAATGCATTGTGAATGCAAGCGGACCAGAGACTGCTTAAAAAGCAGGAAGAAAAAATATCGAGATATATATCGTATATCGGAATTTTTGTAAAAAAAAGGAAAAAAAAAAAAAAAAAAAAAGAGATTAATTTTGGTCCATATCACCCAGCCCTAAGCCACTGATTCAGTTTGGTCTGGCTGTTCATACAGCTGGGAACACAACAGGTACCTGAACTCAGCACGTCTGTTTTAGTAAAGTTTATGGGTGTTAAATATATGTGAAAAAAACAAACAGTGTTTTATCTGCTAAACTGAATGCAAATTACTTTCAAATAAACTGTAGTCCATGCTCCACTACCATGGTTAACCAGTGCTTACTGCTACTTCCTGTCTGACAGGAAGTTGTGCCCATAATCATTTATACTGTAGAGCCCCAAGAAAAAGGTGGGTAGTCCTGGTTTTGACTGAATTTATGATGGTTGTGCCATCTGTACTGTAGCTAAAGAACTTCAATGCTTCTGTGCTGTTAGCTGATGTTTCCGGCTGCGTTGCTAAACATTTGTCAAAACTTGATCTACAGTATTGGAAGGGTTGAAATCTGTTTATGCAAGTCCATGTTTAAATAAGTTTCCTTCTGTAAGGTTTCTGGGTCTGGTCCTGCATGTTGTGTTTTCCCTCATGTGTACCAGCCCCTCCTCCACCTGTTATCCAGCACTGTCACACCTGTCTCTAGTTCTAATCACCGCAGGTGCCTGTCATTTCACCTTGTCAGTGTCACTATATATTCAGCCCTCATCTCAGTGTCTTTTGATTGTCCTGTCTAAGGCTTCATGCTCGCCTTTCCTTCCGTGTCTCCTCCATTTAGTAAGTTTGCTGCCACGCCAGCTTTTTGTTTGTTTATCATTTAATAAATGTTTATACTTACTTTTACTGGAGTCTCATCGTCCTCCTGCATATGGATTCACCCACACGGAAACAACCGATCATGATAGAATCCAAAGACCACAACGAACTCAGCAGGAAGAAAGAAGCGACAGCTCCTCGCAATCCATCTCCTCCCCAAACACCTCCTGCTTTCCCGGAGGGGTTTGGGGGCAACACGCTCGGACTCGCCGCAGGAAGGATGGGCGGCAGAACCGAGCCGGCTCCACCGAACTCCAGCGCGCGTCTCCTTAGATGCAGCCGACTCCGCATTGCCGACTCCTCGCCCGTGTGTTTCCCTTCGTGGGGGGGAGGACGTCGTACACACCAGCGCACCTGTCGCTGGGGAGGGGGAACCCGGCTGCACCGACAATCTGTGGGAAAGATTGATCGTTGGGGAGGACATCATCTCCAGGTGCGCCGGGTCTGACAGCGATGATGGTTTGATGTAAACGTGGCAGCAGTTCCAGCAGGCGTGGAGAGAGAGGCATGTGGTGTGTTCACTGTTGCTCACTCCTGCTCAGTCTGGGTCTCATCCCAGCTCATCGCCAGCTGATCACTCCTTCTCACCATGAGCTGCACAGGGCCCGGGTCCCACATCGGCTGTTCCTGTCTGGCTGTCTATGCCAGCAATGCACCAGACCCGCTGGTATCCAAACCAGCTCTGGACTCGCTGGCCTCATCACCAGCTCTGGACCCGCTGGTCTCATCACCAGTTCTGGACCCGCTGGTCTCATTGCCAGCTCTGGACTCACTGTGTCGTACCCCAGCATTGCCCACACTGGGTTTCGCCTCAGCATTGCCCACACTGGGTTTCGCCCCAGCATTGCCCACACTGGGTTTCGCCCCAGCATTGCCCACACTGGGTTTTGCCCCAGCATTGATACTGGGTTTTGCCCCAGCATCGCCCACACTGGGTTTCGCCCCAGCATCGCCCTCACTGGGTTTCACCCCAGCATCGCCCTCACTGGGTTTCGCCCCAGCATCGCCCTCACTGGGTTTCGCCTCAGCATCGCCCTAGCTGGGTTTCGTCCCAGCACCGGATTCGCTGATTCACTCACCAGCATTGGACTTGCTGGTTCCTACTCCAGCACCAAGGCTGGGTCTCTCACCAGCCAAACCGAGGCTGGGTCCTGTGCCAGCACCCAGATGGGTTCCCGTTGTAAGAAATGAGGCCAGTGTTAACTGACACACTTCTAATTTAATTAATTACTTATCCAACACTCGTGAGGTCAGATTAGTAATTTCACGGGTTCTCATCTTTTTCAGATTAATATTCAATAAATTCTGTGACTTGGTGGTGAGATGTAAAGACATGAAACATTAACTTATGTTGAATCACCAGGAGATGAATCATTTAATTAACAAATCATTAAATTACAATCACAACATATTTACATGGATTGATCAATCAGGTTTCCTATAACTAACTTTCAGCAGATTTAAACATAGGAACAACAGAACACAAGTCATGGGTCTTATTAACTTATTTCTGCAGGCACATTTAACTTTAAGTTTAAGGAGAAAGTTTAGGAGGAGGCTGGAAGAGGAAAAGAAGTTAAGAGTGAGGGAGTTATCTTGACGTGAGTTTAACCAGGAACATGGCAGCTCTCCGGCCGATCTCTGCTACATGTTGGTATGACTTGGCAAAGCATTCGACGACTTTGTTACCTCGTGAAGCCGGTCAGTCCCCAGTTGGTCCAACTGGTCAGTTCGTTTACCGTTCTCAACGTCTCCAGACGTCTGCCCCGACTCGAACCGAAGTAAACGGCATTTCCTGGTTTTGGTGTTTCAGAATAAAACTTTCCTTGGAGGAAAATTCATTCAGATCGAGATTTATAACCGGCATGTTATAAATCTTTTAACTGATGACGTGGTCATTAGCGTGTTGACCAGATGATCTATCAGTTCTTAGATGACAAACTCATAGTTCAGTTTTCATCGGCAGACTCGAGGTGTCTTCTTAAGAAGAGAGTGTGAGCAACGTTACGTTCAATTCTCTCGCTGGCTTGTTTGGCCAGTGAGAGAGAGACGGAACGCATGAAGGTCAGCTTAGAAGAACAGATAGACTTTGTTTTAGGAGAAGACAGACAGTTAGACGCCAAACACTTGATTAAAGCTGTTTCTCATTTCTAAACAAATCTAAAAGTTTAGCTTGACATGTCATTAATTCAACTTTAGCAGAGTTCTTTGGTCTAAGGCACATTGAAAAATATATACCAGCACATTAAAGAGTGACTGCTCATTGCAAATAACAAATTATCATAAAATGACAAAGTAATTCTGTGAATTAAGTCTGAATTAACACAAATTAACAGGAAGTCTTTTCTGATTTGTGTCTTGATTGAAATTATTAAAATAAAATAGTGGTAAAATGTCTCTCTGCAGGAATGAGTGAGAGGTACTTCAAATATAGTTCGGAGACATGTAAAAATTGTATCAGTGACCAGGGATCTGGTCCACTACACCGTGTTAGCACCCAGGCAGGTTCCCGTGCCAGCACCCAGGCGGGTTCCAGCACTTGCCACTCCGGGTCCTGCACCAGCCGCCGACCAACCGGGTCCATCTGGAGCAGTATCTCTCTCTCTCTCCACAGACACTGCTCCCGAGGTCATCCTGGGTCTCAAGGTCCTCGCTTCACCGAAGGTCTTCGTTTCGCCGAGGGTCTTCGCTCCAGAGGTCCTCGCTCCATCGGAGGTCCTCGTTTCTTCAAGGTCTTCTCTTCAGAGGTCCTCGCTTCGCTGGAGGTCTTCGTATCGCCGGAGGTCTTTGCTTCAAAGATCCTCGCTCCATCTGAGGTCCTCACTCCACCGGAGGTCCTTGTTTTGCCGGGGGTCTTCGCTCTCGAGGTCCTCTTTTCGCCGGGGGTCTTCGCTCTCGAGGTCCTCGCATCACCGAACGTCTTCGATTCGCCGGGGGGTCTTTGCTTCAGAGGTCCTCAATCCATCGGAGGTCCTCGTTTCACGGGGGTCTTCGCTTCAGAGGTCCTCGCTCCATCTGAGGTCCTTGCTCCTCCGGAGGTCCTCGCTTCTCCGGGGGTCTTTGCTCTCGAGGTCCTCATTTCACCGGAGGTCTTTGCTTCTCCGGAGGTCTTCACCCATCCTGAGGTCTTCACCTATCTGGAGGTCCTCGCTTCACCGGGGGTCTTCGCTACTGAGGTCCTCGCTCTTCCAGAGGTCCTCATTCATCAGGTTGCAGCTGCCCCAGGGGTCTCACATCACCTGCAGCTGTGGCCTCTCAACTGGGCATAAAGGGACGGTCTCATGGCCGCCCACCGGAGCCCTGGTCTAGGGGTGAATGGCATCCTGGCCGCCCGCCAGACCTCTGGCCTGTCGACGGACGGTCGCCAGGTCGCACCCCCGGATTTTCAGCCCTGCATTGGATGGTCTCCTGACCACCCACCTTGACTTGGGGGGTCTTAGGGTTTCTGTGTTCCCTTTTGTGTCCAGTTTATGTCACCCTACTTTTGTCTGTTTTTCCCACCCTCCCTCCTAAGTGGAT
>JBBPBX010008703.1:37993-51871 GCA_038048925.1 Garcialebias charrua
ATCTATATATATATAAATAAGCACACACACACACACCTATATTATATATATATATATATATATATATATAATACACACAACACACACCTATATATATATATATATATAAATATAAATATACACACACAGCATACATATATAGGTGCGTGTGTTTATTTGCCAGTTATGAACGAAAATAGTATCATTTAATCACCGACTACATAAAATCATAACACTAAAAGCTGTCTCTTAAATCATACAGTACCTGGTGTTCTCAATCCTCTGGAGGATACAGTGTCTTTTTTCAGGTGGTTTCTCGTAGCTCAGCCCCAAAGAAGACTGTAGGTTTTTGTTTTCGGAGCATGTTCAACACACACTAGTTTCAGCCACAAATTCAGCTTCGTCTGATTATTCTTACAGCCACGAACAGCGCAACAGGTACCCGAGCTCCACAAGGACATCTTCGTGACAATATTAGCTCGAAATAACAGAAAACAGAACTTTAACAGAACTTCTACGATGCTCGCAGATTAGCAAGTAAACAACGAGGAGCCAATGCAGAAATTCTACTTCCGGGGTCAAAACGGAAGTAAGTCCCATAATTGCTTCTACAGTGACACCCTCAGGAATAAGGTGAATAGGCTGATTAAAATCTCTGTTTTTATTGGCTGGATAATGGCGTGTCACCTTTTCTTTTTAGAAATGCTTATTTACCACCTGGAGAAGCAAGGGGACAATATTTTTTTATATTTTTTTTCAGAGATTACCTGGCTAACATTAGTCTGTCAGGAGGTAGTGACAGAGTGAAGAAATATGTTTATAAAAAAAGCTACATACTGAAGCTTTAATGTCCTTATAGTAGCTTTAACTTACCGGTAGCTTAAATACTACCTTTTTTAATTTGTTTATAAACTTGAATAATTCCCTGTTTTTCTTTTCTTTTCAAAATGAACCTAAATGTGGTGTGGGTTTAATTCCCCTTTTAAATACCACCCTTTGAATATATTTACAAACTGAAATAATTTTCACTTCAAAGATCAAGTTAAGCATGGTATTTATAAATCTTAAATCAGAATAAGAAATCTTTCATTTGTTACAAACAGAAAATTATTTCAATGTCAAACAAAATTACAGTATACAACTTGCTGCACTTTTTCCCCTTTTTTTGTGTTCAAGCTTAATTTGTCAAACACTTGTAATTCACTTAAAATTAGCTTGGTAACAATCACCTTGAATGAAACAAACAATTTCTTAACTTTTAAACTTGTGCCTCTTTACCACAGCAGGTTAAAGCACTTACAGAGTCCCTTTAAAGTTAGCTAGGTTAATTCAACTGTTCACCATTAACTTATTTTAAAGGTGTTACTTGCTAGCAGATTAACCACATTGAACTCCTGGACACTGGCTGCCTCTCTTGTTCGGGTGATCCTGCACGTCTCCTTTTGATCCCAGAGAGTGACGTCACCGCTTAACGAGTTCAGTGCTCCGCTCCGCACCTGCAGCGCGTGGGCTTCTCTCCTCCCTCTGCTCTTGTCTCCAGACACAGCTCTCTCTCAAGCACGTAGCAGGCACGTAGAGTTCTGACTAGGCATGTAACGAGATCTCGTTGTACGAGATCTCGCGATATTAAACTCCCGCGATATCTCTCGTTGAGAGGTAACGTTGTCTCGCGAGACGCTAATGCTAGCGCTAGCAGAGCCCCTAGCAAGTCAGCGTCACGGACAGCATGGCTTCGCCGGATGAAGTTGCTATAGAAGACGCCCCAACTACTGATGGAGGGTCCCGGTGCCGCAGACGCCTCTACATTGATGGAGGGTCCCGGCGCTGCCGACGCTGCCCCGGATGTAAAGACACACGCGTAAACACCGGTGTGACCGGTGTTGCCAGATAGAGTCCCACCCACCCAAAGCACTCTTTACCCGCAAAAGTCAGAAGGAAAATCGCGGTGAACCGCCCAATCTGGCAACACTGGTGAGTGACGGCTGCAGATTCGAGAGGGTACTTGGCAGATTCAGTGCTGATGCGGATATTTATGTTCAATTTTTGGAAAGTCCTGCGTGAATATCTATTTTTTTTAAACAAAGTTGAACGTTCTAAGGTCTAAGGAGATTCAATCAGTAAAATGAAGACATCAGTTGGGTTTGTAATACATGTTAAAACAGAATAAAAGCCTTTTTGCGGCATAAAACCGATCTTTGAAGTTTTCTTGAACTAATGTTAAAATCTCGTCTCGTTCTCGCGAGATCTGTGATTTGTCTCGTCTCGTCTCGTGAGTTTTGTGTATCGTTACACCCCTAGTTCTGACTGAACTCCAGCAGTAGCAGACTGAGTTCAGACACTATCCGTTCACACAAAAAAAAAACTTCCTTCGGGGGCGGGGCCCCCAAAGCGCCGGGGCCCCGGGCTGCAGCCCCAGAAAGCCCGTGCGAAAATCCGGGCTTGGTTAGGGGTGGCCGAATAGTACATTTACACACAACTGTGAGCCTCTGGAGGATCCTACACTGTGAGGTTTTTAGGACCCCAGAGAAATCAGCAGCTTCAGATACCTGCTTGCTGCTTATTGGAAGCGTTTTAGCAGCTGCGCTCTTTCACTTTTCAGCCTGGACTCCTTGTGTTTTAGTTTCCACTACAACTGGACATATCATATCTTAAGGCCCCAGTATAGCTCTGCATTCGGCCGAACGCCGCTCTACGCGCGCGTTCTGTGCGCAAGCAGTTCACAGTATAGCTCTGCGTTCGTTCTCGCGTAATGCTCACGTTTTTGTTCCAAATACTTGACGTCATTTGAGCAGAAGCAGGGCAGAGCGTTTACCTACTGGACAAATTGAGGTCGCTGATTGGTCATTTGCTGACACGCCTACTGAATTGATTGACAGGTCGGGTGGGGGAAAAAAAGGCACGAGCCGGCAGCTGCAGCCGCTGCGGTGTTCTGTGTTTATATGTTAATAAAAAGTTCTAAAAAATAAAATAAAAACAGGGAGCGCTGGTCCAGCACACCAGCACACCAGGAAATCTGCAGAACCTCGTGCAGCCACGTTGGACCCGAGTTTAATTCGCTCTGACAAATTCATTCATTTCTCATCATTTCAGTCATGGAGTCAACGGAGGAGGAAGCGATCACTTGACTTTTGGCAAAAAACCCAAAAGAAAAGGCCAGATCAGGGATGAAGAAGGGGAATTTAATATATTTGTGTCGCATACAAAACAGTCCAGCGCCAGGCAGTTTATTGTGCGACAACGCGATTGCGTTCGCGGTCGTAAAATTTGAGCTTGGCGCGTTCGTGCCCGCGTTCGAACGCTTGTGCCTCTGCGTTCAAACGGCGTCGAGCGGCGTTCGGCCAAACGCAGAGCTATACTGGGGCCTTTAGGTCTTATTACTGTTTTTGGGATGTAACTGGGACCCTGTGTACACAATTTCGGACGTGTAGCGGGGCGGTAAGTCGGTAGCATTTTTGCTAGTGCGTCTGTATTGCTCCATGCACTACATCAATACCGGCAGTGGTTAACATGGGGGGTGGGTTTGGTAGGCAGGGCGCTCGATTCTGTTGAAGGGGTGGGGCACCACACTTTTGTGTGGGGCGGCCGTGGCGTAGTGGTAATGGCAGTCGTCCCCCGATCGGAAGGTTGGCGGTTCGAATCCCGGTTCCCCACACCATGTGTCGTTGTGTCCTTGGGCAAGACACTTAACCCCGAGTTGCTCCCGGTAGGACTGGAAAGCACCTTGCATGGTAGTCTGCCGCTACCGGTGTATGAATGTGTGTAACATTCAATGTGTGTAGCACTTTGAGATTTTCACTAATGAAAAGTGCGTTATAAATTGAATTCATTATTATTATTATTATTATTATTTTGTAAAATGTCAGTAGGAGTGCACTGATTGCAGTTTTCTGGACAATCAAGATCTCTAAAAAGCCTGATCTGCCGATTCCGATTTGGCCAATATAGATTTAGTTTTATAAGCGACACTGTCAGGTGTTATAAGGTCACAATGCACCTTCAATTTTCAATCTTATTTTATTGAAAAACATGCCCTTGAACAATATCCTAGAAACAATACAAACTTGTTTTAACTGGTCATGAGGTAGTGCTCTGAAATATAAATGAAGTTCAGACAATTGTTAAAACTACAAAAAAAATCAGTAAAATCAGTTTCTCATGCAAGTCATGCAATCTCTGATCTCAAAATTCAGGTAACAGGAGCTGCTATATCAGTGCACCCCTAATGGTAGGGAAAACACTGATCCCTTTAAAGATGGGCTGCAGTTGAGAGCATGTCCTCTGCTCCACTGTAGCCTCAACAGATTCAAGCTCCACTCCTACCACTGACTTCAGCCTCTGTGCGTCTCTGATGAAGCCCCCCCCCCCCAGCATAGGACAGGATGCTGGCTACTACTGACTGATAAAACCTCTGCAGGAGTTTCTTCCAGATGTTAGTGGATGCTCTGCACTGCAGGTTATGTTGTGTAAAGGAAAGACACAGTTTTACTTCAGCTGTTTTGGTCAACCCTTGTAAATAGATTAAAGCCGTTTTGGGTAAGATTACAAAATAATAGGGGTGTAACGGTACGCTAAAATCACATTTCGGTTCAGTTCAATTACAAGGAGGGCTCGGTTTGGTTAATTTTCGGTACAAAAAAAGACAAAATAAAGACTTACAAAATGTTTATTTTGAAAATATGCCAAGTAAACAATACGTTTGTATAAAAATAAATAACAGCGACCCATTTGGATGATATTTTAAATAAACAGCATTCTTTACAATAAAAAACTATACTAACAATAATAAAAATCTTAATAAACACAACAGTCAGAACCAGAACAATAAGCAGCAACAGACAGTTTACAATCTAACTACTGTAATCAAGTTTAAAGTTTTTGTCCAAAAAGACCAACTTGTCTACATTTTCTGCTAAAAGCACAGATCTAGTTGCAGTGAATATCTCCAGCGGTGGAGAAAATCATTTCAATAACAACAGTAGCAACAGTGTGTCTGTATTTCTCCCCATTACTCACAACCTCTTCTTGGACCTGCTCCCCCAGGTGGGACAGGTCCCTGGAAAAGTTCAGAGTTCAGTCAGACTTCTTAGCTGCAGGTGATCTGGTGTATTTCCCTGAAGAGGAAGAAAACATCTGCTATCTTTGTCCCAGACTGGAAATAAAACACTAAGAGGTAAAAAAAAAAAGAAAGGAGTTAATAAGATTATAATTTTACTTAAAAAAAGGTTAATTACCTGTAGATAATTAGCCTGGTTAAAACCAGACCCTTGTCCTTCCCTTTGCTTCGTACTAGGGTCTGGAGTTTCTCCTATAGAGAACCGATTCTTGCTGGAGGCGTGGCCTCTGCTGAGGTTACCCAATCGTTAACGTTTGTCCGTGACGTATGTTGCGCGGAGCTGCAACATACGTCACGTTAGCCTGTCCAGTCCAGTTAGCCTGGCGAGGTCCAGGCTAACTGTTCAGATAAACAGCTCAGAAACCACTCGGTGGATATTTTTTCTGCTACCAGTGTGTAATTATATGGCTCTAATTTACTGACTGTTGGCCTGGATGAAACATTTGAGATAAAATTTGATTTTTTATAATTTATTTTCGTAGCGCACCCGAGGCTGTTTGGAAAATGTCAAACCGAAACAATTTAAATCCAGCAGATTTGACCATTTCGTGAATTGATTTAGGAACTGTTAAGCTCAGGAACCCTTCTGCTATAACGTCAGCTAAGAAATATATTTTTTCTCAGCAAAGAAATAATAGTTTTTTACCTTGTTTTCTTGAAAATTCCTTCGTGCCGGCAGCCATTTTAAGCAGGGCAAACTGACGACGTCAGTCGACGTCGTTCAAAACTCCGCCTTCTGTTCTCTGATTGGTCCGGAAACTCCTCCTTCTGTTCTCTGATTGGTCCGGCCAAAAATCTACCGGAGAAATCCTTGTCTATGGGAGAAGTCCCAGACGGAGCAGTGAAGGGAAATGAGAATTGAGCGGAGCTGCGTAGGAAGGCAAGGGCCAGGCTAGTAGATAATAATAAAAGAACAATGCCTCTTCTTGAACGGTTGTTATGAGGTGGTTGAATCTCTCGGTCATCATCATCATCATCATCATCATCATCATCATCAGGGCTTTAATTAGCTCCAGGGCTTGTTGACAATATCAGTTTTAGCTTTTTCATAAAGTGCTGAACTTTTTGGCTGAAGTGTTGACGTGATGGATGTTGTAGCGAGGCTCAATAACCTTATAGCCTGCGCATCAACAACATTCAGACGTAGATCATGATCTTTAACAAGTTAGACATTTTGCTGCTACAGATCCAGTCTCCGTGAAACAACGTCAACACACAGCTTTGGATTTGCGCTCGTCCTTTAACAAGAAAGCCATAATGTTCCCAAACAGGAGACCGTAACGAGATGCCAGGCTGCTAAATGCTGCGTTTGCTACAAGATAATTAGCCTGGCCCTCGCCTTCCTGCACAGCTCCGCTCAATTCTCATTTCCCTTCACTGCACAGTCTGGGATTTGTCCCATAGACAAGGATTTCTCCGGTAGATTTTTGTTCGGACCAATCAGAGAACAGAAGGGGCGGAGTTTTTGGCCCCTAACCCACGCCCCCACCTGTCCCAGCGCAGCAGCCAGCGAGCATTCGCATGTTCTCATTCAAAGCGATGCAAAGCGATGCAGGACTGTTTTATATGTGACACAAATTTATTAATTTCCCCTTCTTAATCCCTTATCTGGAGTTTTCTTTTGTTTTTTTCCCCAAAAGTCAAGTAATCGCTCCCTCCTCCCTCCTCCTTCTCCTCCACCCTCCGTTGAGTGAAATGAACAAGGAGGAAATGGCTGAGGTTGTCACGAGAATTAAACTCGGGTTTTACGTTGCTGACCGAGTCCCATCAGATTTTCTGGTCTTTTGGTGAGCTGGACCAGCGATCCATGGTTTTATTTTATTTTATTAAAATGTTTTATTAACATATAAACACAGAATTTGCGCAGCGAGAGAAAAGCTGCAGGAGGCGGAGCAGTTGTCAGTCAAGTTCACCAGAGCACGGGGGGTGGCTCTGAGGGGAGGGAGCAGAATGCTTTCCCTGTTCAAAATATCCAATGGTTTTGTTCCTCAGCAGAGGCCAACGCCTCCAGCAAGAATCGTTTCTCTATGGAAAAAGTCCAGACCCTTGTCTGAAGCGAAGTGAAGGACAGGGTCTGGTTTTAACCAGGCTTCAAGATAATAGCGCCGTGCTGAAACACGCCTAGGAATTTTAGTTCTGCGGCGCATAGTCTCCCGTTAATAAAATTTAATGAGTGAAATGACCGAGACGGTACACAGGTGGACCGAACCGAACGTGCCGTACCGAAATGGTTCGGTACACCCACGTGTACTGTTACACCACTACAAAATAACATTATGTGTGAACTGTTAATGCTCTGATTATGTGTTTGGGATGATTCTCGACTACTACCACACCTAACTTTATCTCAGTATTTGTGATATTCACCAAGTTGGAGCCAGTTTGGTATTTGCTAAAGTTGTCATTGTTGCGTGAATCAGTTCTAGTTGTTATTTTTCATTAAAATCAGTCCAGTTGTTCATTAACTATTTTGTTGACAGACACAATGGAACTCAAACATATACACAGACAGACTGGAACATTACCATCCACATTTGGCTTGTTGGTGGTTGACGTGAAAAGTTTGAGGTTAGTAGGCAAAAGATCAGGCAAGAAAACATTGGATTTATTACGTCTAACTGGTAATCCTTGTCCTCTGATCCGCTGAATGTGCTGATAGATGGACCAAATATGTCTGAAACTGAATCAGATGAACCTAACCTGCAGGTGTGTTGAGTTTCGTAGTTACCGACACCAACTTACAACAGCTGGGAGTTCAGTTTTCTGCCATAAGTGCACCAGATGTCTTTACAGGTGTGTTGTAACGATAACATAAACAGACCTCCTACCAGTTTGTCTTCACAATTTAAACCTTTTTCTGCTTCACAAGTTAAAACCAAGGCAACGAAACAGAACACAACTCAAGTCTCACATCTGTTCCTCCTCCGTCAACAGTCTGACAAAACATCTCCTGAGCAGTCTGACAGGACTTCTCTCTCATCCGTCACACAGGAAGGTGATTGAGATGCAGAGCATGGCGGAACTGGCATCAGTGACGCTAGTCGAGCAGCCAGCCAACCAAAGCAATTAACACGTGGATGTTGTGCAATCAACATGTGGCTGAAAACGACTGGCAACGCTACCCTCAACCCAGAGAGCTGAACGATGTCGAAGCAACATGGGAGCCATAGTCACATATAAATTCTCCCCATGTCACCTTCCTGTGTGACGGATGAGAGAGAAGTCCTGTCAGACTGCTCAGGAGATGTTTTGTCAGACTAGTGTTTGTTAGCAAAATAGCTCAAGAACCACACGACAGATTTTGATGAAACTTACAGAAAGTAATCACTGGATGGATATTTACAACCCATTAGCTGTAGGAGATGTTTGAGCTAAAATTCGATTTATTTACAATTTATTTTCGCGACCGTTTGGAAGACGTCAAAGCGAAACAATTTAAATCCAGCAGATTTGACCATTACGTGAATTTATTAAGGAACGATTAAGCTCAGAAACACTTTTACTGTAATGTCAGCTAACAAATATATATTTTTAAGTGTTTATCTTGCTAAATTTGAAAGAAATGAAGCGTATCCGCTCACTGCGCGTGCACGTGACAAAACTACTTTTTAAAATCTAGCAGATTTGACCATTACGTGAATTTATTAAGGAACGGTTAAGCTCAGAAACACTTTTGCTATAATTTTCAGCAAACAAATAATTGTTTTTACCGTGTTAATCTTGTTAAAGTCCGTCCATGCACGCTACTGTGGCCGCCATATCTAGCAGGGCGGTGACGTGTAACATACGCGATGCGTAAGCGGTGATGCATAATAGATGTGACGTACACGGAGGTGCAACACGTTTATGGCTTTTTCCAATTTATTGGACATAATTGGACTGATGCGACTTATGGGGCGGAGCGACTTTTCAGCCGGAAAGGACGGTATGTGTATCTGGCAACCCTGAATCCAGGCTTAGCTGGATGCATTACACATGTGGTGTCAGCATGATCACAGTTACATGCAAACTGGTGAATACATGAATGTTCCTTTGTACCAAGGATGTTGTTTGTTTGCTCCTACATGTTGAAAAAGACTCTGCTTTCTGCCTTTTATTGTTAACTGTTGTTAGTGCAGAAAAACTTCTGACTAACCTCCTGTAGTGTGCATGTGTAATTTTAAACCTACAGCGTATTTCACACCTCCGTGGAGGGTTCCAACAAGAGACCAGGATTCAAAAACCTTTGTTTTCAGAGAGGTTGAGGGCTGTTGTGTACATGAACTGCTGAACCGTGCCAGAAGAGCTCCAGATTCACTCAGAAAAACATGTCACATAAACAGAGCCATAGTCTTAAGAAAGAAGTTGACTCAAATACTTCTCTTGGGAAGAAGCTGTTTTAAGTCTCTCAGTTCAGTTCAGTGCTGAATGATCTTGAATCTAGGCAGGGTGGTTGATGGTTTTAGCCCTGCTCTGACATCGGGCCACAAAGATGTAGCTCATGGTGGGTAGATCAGACCTAATGACCCTCTGGGTTGGTGACTCTGAGGTGCCTTCTACCACACCGTGATGCAGTGCCTCATGATTCTCTCCACTATGCACAGATAGAAGTTCATGAGGAGATTCTGAGGCAGTCTGGCTTTCTTCAGCTTTCTCAGGAAGTAGAAGCATTGCTGTGCCTTGCCAGTGGTGTGGGACAGGTGTCTTGTCCACTGCCTTTCCATTGGTGATAAGAGTATGGCCGTCTGGACCTCCTGTTCTCCACCATAATGTTTTTGGTCTTCTTACTGTCCAGAATGAAATTGTTGTCCAATTTACGGTAATATTTCAATCTAACCCTAACCAATCTTAAAAGCAGAATTTAATAAAATGTTCAGAAGTGTACTTGCATCTAAAACTGATTAATTTTTGAAGTTCAAGTTCAAGTAGATTTTATTTTCATTCACATCACATGTGGTACATGAGGTGGAACAAAATTATGTACATAGGGTCCCAGCTACATCCAACAATAGCAAAAATATAAATTGTAAAAAGAAACAGTAATACGATCTAAGATATACACCAATAAATATGCTAAGCACTAGTAGTACAAAAACAATACACTGAACAACAGCAGCACGAACATGAGTCTGTTTGAGTAGACGAGTACAAATGAACACAGCAGCATGGATAATCAGCAACACATATCACCAATCAGAGGGTCATTACAGTGATTTTTTCCTTACAGTGATAATCCTGGTTAGAGATTCATGAGTCTAACAGCCAGGGTAGAAGCTGTTCCTCAGTCTAGTGGTTCTACACTTAATGCTCCTCAACCTCCTTCTTAAAGGGAGTGGGGCAAAAAGTGTGTGCTGGGTGAGTGGGGTCCTTCATGATGCAGGTGGCTCTCTTCCTGCATCTGGAGGTGTAGATGTCTGTGATGGTGGGGAGACTGACTCCAACATCTTCTGTGCAGCCTTCACCACTCTCTGCAGAGCTTTTCTTTCTGCAGCTGTGCAGCCTCCATGCCACACGTTGATGCTGGAGCACAGGATGCTGTCCACTGCACACCTATATTCAGACAAGCTTTTAGTTAAACGTTTTATTTAGTGTTTTTATCAGCTGTTTTTACTGTTTTTATTAATCAGCTGTTATTATTGTTTTTCTTGTTTTGTTCCATTTTATGCTTTTATTTTGTATTTTTAGAAGGAGGTGAGGACTGGGCTACTCAGACCAGCTCATCTCAGCTGCCTGAGGAAGTAGAGCAGGGGTCACCAACGTGGTGCCCGCAGGCACCCGGGTGCCCCCAAGGACCATTTGAGGTGCCCCCGGACCTGTTCTAAAAATAGCACAACTCACTATTTAAAATTTCTTTTTATTCAGTTGTTATTCTTTTTATGTATTTATATTTAATTTAAAATGTCTATCTTAAAAATATGTTCTTAAAAATATGTTTATTATACATTTTTTTCAATTTACGCTTTGTTATTTCCGAAGAGTTTATCAAACTGGTGCCCTTTGTATGACTCTGTACCCACGAAGTAGCTCTCAGTTTCGAAAATGTTGATGACCCCTGAAGTAGAGTCTCTGATGAGCTTTCTTGATCAGACTGGTGGTGTTGTTGTTCCAGCTGAGGTTGTCATTCAGGTGTACACAAGTACTTGTAGCTGGAGACCACTTCCACCACAAATCCTCCTATGTTCATGAGGTGGGTGGGTGTGTTTGTTCCATCTAAAGTCCATGACCATCTACTTCGTCTTCTTCACATTGATGTGGAGGTTGTTCTATTTCATCCCTCCTGACAGCCAGGGGCGGTGCTTTCAAGCACGAATGAACATTCTTGCTCATGCGCAGGTCGAGTACAAATGACAACAATGTCACCCCGTGACCTGCCGGGGACCCGCGTGACTCTATATAGGCTCGTCACATCTGGGACCCAGTCCCTCAATCTTCTCGCAAAGCAAGGATTCCGATGGACTAAGCACCCTGGCGGTCATCCGGGATTCATAGAACCGTAGTTACAGTAGTAACTTTCGTACTACCTGCACCAGGTCTCCAGGTGTTTTACCTCCAGTTAACAACATTCAAGATGGCCACTGCATCAAAGCATCAGTTTTACAGATATTGAGCAAAAATTTGGTGTGGTAGTAGCTGAGAGCTAGGTCCATCACTGTACAGTATTTAAAACATTGCCGTTAAGTATTGGAGCTGACTGTGTTAGCAAAATATCTTTTGAACATTTCAATGTATTTAAATAAATAAAAAAAATCAATAAATAAAAAGTCACCTTTGAATGTACCTCTTTAACTCATTAGCTTCTGGACTCGGCGCCACTACAGCTGTTCAGCCTTATCCAACACAAAAATGGCTACAACTCTGGTGATTTTACTGATACTGAGCTAAACTTTGGTGTGGTAGTAGCTGAAAGTCATTCCTAACGCGTGCTTCAACCGCTAACAGGTCTTGCAGTATTACACAAAACGTCAGTTACAAGGACTGACCAAAACCCGTCCGTTCTCATCATTAGATGATCTTTGTTGAAAGCCCAGCGGGTGACATGCATTCCTTTAAACGTTTCTGTCCTTCCTGTTGCTTCAGGTGAAAGACCCTACAAGTGCTCCCATTGCAACAAGGCCTTCAACCAGAAGGTGGTGCTGCAGACCCACATGGTGAAACACACGGGAGAGAAACCTCACCTCTGCATGTTCTGCCCTGCGTCCTTCTCTCAAAAGGGGAACCTGCACTCTCATGTTCAGAGGGTTCATTCTGAGGTAACAGCTCACTCCTCAGTACCACTTTTGTTGCTTTTCAGTTGTCGGGCAAATTTCTTTCTCCACCTTTAATCCTTCTTCCTGTTCTGTGGACAATTGCAGAGAAATTCTATTTATTAGCTCAAATATTCTCTCAAACTCAAGCTGTGCTGATTAGACTTTGATGGTCATAGGTCAGTTTGTTCCCATTAAACTTAAAAAGGTCAAAGGTCAGCTGGACTTTGCAGAACTTCCTTTTCTTTTGACCTTTATTTACCGCCCGAGCTCAACAAGAGAAAATCTGCAGTGTGGCTGCTGGGCAGAGGCAGACCGCTCTAAATGGGTAGTTCAGGTTCTATTTTCCACCAGGTCTTCTCACACCTGCTACACACGCACACACACATGCACACACACCTGCCAGCCTTCAAACCTACAGCTTATTATCTTCACCACACTGTGGTACTTTGTCATGTTTGTGTCAAAGACATGAAATGAGATAAATTTGTGCGTTTCACTTTCCCATTTTTTCCTGTATTGTAGTCATGTGACAACTGCCAAAATTTTAAATCTGCCCCCACCCCACCCCTCTGGTTTGTCTGACATACTTTAACCCCAACTTTAGCCTCTAATGATGCTCTTCCTCCAAGTGTCAGATGTGGAGAAGTCAGAAAAAGTCTAATACACCAGCGTCCGTACAGGGTGCTTCCAGGAATAGTTCTGACTGACGGAGGTAAAATGAACCAGCAAACAGGCAGTGGTATGTCGATCATCTGAGCTAAGCCTGTTAGTGGTGGGGTTATTGGTGCCACCATCTCCAGAATGATGTCTGCCTTCAATAATGGGTCTGCAGCCTGCACCACAATGGTCTCCATCAGAGGAGGGGCACAGGGTGCACAATTTACACATATGCAACAGTGACCACAAACAGCACATTTGATCTAAATGGTTATGGCCCAGAAAAGGTATTTTAGTGTCTGCAGGCTGGGTTCCATGCTGATTTAATTTGTCTCATCCTGCGCCAGCCGACGCTTGTTGTGCCCAAATGCTTGGTTTATGTTTGTCGCAAAGACTTTAAAAAATAACGCCAAAGTTGTTCGCCCGAGGAAGAAGCACAAACGTTTTCACTAACTGAATCAATGTTTTCTGACTGTGTCTCAGCTTCGTTTTTGTGAAGGTGGGATGTTTTTGTTGCTTGTTAGCTGTAAGTCTTGGCTAACCTCGCTATTGTTCAGTGACCAATTCATTGCATACAAGTGTGTTCCACTAATTATCACATAGTTTATTTTCAGTAATTTTCACAAAACAATTTGTCTTTAAATTCCTACACCTTAGTACCGAAAACACGTAATATCGACTCAGAATGAAGTACTGTAGAGCAGGGTGTACTCAGTGTTGTCATTATAGGATTTCAGTATTTCTAAATCTACTTTTCGATTATTAAATTATTAAATGTGCTTCAGGCGAGTTACAGGTGACCCTGGGCTGTCCACTGACTTGGTTTACTTACATTTCCTGTTCAGTTACAGTCTGGAAAAACAGTGATCTTGAAAATGACAAAACAATTATTCAAATCCTTCA
>JBBPBX010008704.1:0-15532 GCA_038048925.1 Garcialebias charrua
AAAACCCCTAATCCCTCTGTTCCAAAAGCCCGTCGGCTTTTTGGTAGGCGCGACCACTGCGTGTTTTTACCTGGGACTTGGGTATTATTATTTACTTCATGTATACGTATACTTGTCTTATTTCATTATCTTAATGAGTCCAACACACTGAGTTAAAATTTGCCTATTAATGTCCAATCACAGATTTCGTTTAAACAGGAATCTGCTTACCTTTTTTTGTAGAGGTGACCGGTCAGTGATCAGTGCTCTGGACTCCTCTGCCCCTTCCTGTCCGCGCGTGCAACCATCTCGGTGGAACCTCCAATTGTTGGCTTTTTTCTTATCCGCCCCAGAATTCGTTATTTGGTTCACTTTGGATCAGAAAGGAAAAACACGCTGAAAACACGACAAACACTCATAATTTAAAGTTCCAAAAAACCAGTTTAATTAATCATAAGTTTAAAAAAGAGTCACAGAATACATTTGTTCTATTTCAAAAAATCATTATATTTGATTAAAATAAGTGGACAGAGAGTAAGTGAGAGAGATAGGGAGACAGAAGAAGGAGAGAGAGAAAAAGAGAGAGAAAACACATTGAAATGGCATTTCAAGAGAGACCCCATATACAACCTGATTTAGTCTGAATACAGCTGTTCTTCTGTTGGTCTGGCTGCGTTGACTGGCGTGGAGGAGGAAAAATCATATTTTTATACCCTTCTCTGGGCGTTGCCTGCCCTCAATTTAATAATAGAAGTTCTGCTTTATGCTCTTATTTGGGCATTTGCCTGCTCTCACCTTAATAATAGAAGTTCTGCTTTATGCTCTTATTTGGGCATTTGCCTGCTCTCACTTTAATAATAGAAGTTCTGCTTTAAGACGTTGCCCTTCCCCACCTGTCAGAAAGCTTCTGTCAGGAAATTCCATTTGCTTGTTTCAGCTTGCAGACTTTGCGTTTTTGAGAGTGAAGGATAATACACAGTTCTATATGTTAACCTGATTGGATCTAACACACAACTGTTATTAATACACAAGTGCTTTATAATCAACGTATTAACTGTTTCACAAATGTCCATGCAATCATGTCCTATATATGCCCCAAAGCAGCTCACACAAAACTATAAATCCACACACCCTTAGATCCAAAAATAGAGCAGTCCCTAAGCCTGCAGGACAGACACAAGCTGCATCCTTTTAAAACCCATTCAAGATGAAAAAACACGAAGACAAAAATATGTTTATTTCACAACAACGCACAAAAAAATCCAGATTTATCAAACTGTGCGTACACCGGAATCCACGCACATTCCTTTTGTACATCACAACCAACGTGGAACTGAGCGCACGTGAGACACCTCCCCTGACACGCCTTCATTTACATATGTTAAACAGATGCAAATTACTTCCTGCATGTGTGAAGGACATGTTTGTTTGATCCCTGCGCGATCAGAAATCATTTCTAGATTCAGGAAAATAATGAATTTAATATAATATGAGTGAGGAAAAAATCCTAAGTAAGAATAGTAATAAAATGTGTTCATCACGCAAAGAACGAGTGATTGTGTGTCGGTATTTGTGTGTGCGCTCACCCTGCTTTGGTGCGCACCCGGCACATCCATTCATTCTGAGTGAAAATATTAACTTTGCGCACGAGTTTATTACCATAATTACTGTAAACACAGAGGAACTTAGATGTTTGGTTGAACATAGATCTTTGTTTATTTAATAGATGATATGAAGAAACGGGTCTGTGCGTCTCAGTGGAGAGTTTTCATGACATGACGTGATGTTGGAGTCTCCAAACGCTGCGCGCCCCGCAGCCTTGTGCGCAATCTGTTTGTCTGTGAAGCTTTTACTCTCCTACAAGTTATATATGGTGTACTTTCACGTGTCATTTTGGAGAAATCTACAATAAACGCTGATTATGAATCACCTCCAGCTGCCGCACCGGTGAGGGTGCGCGCGCGCTCCAAAGCGCGACCACTCAGCCTTTGGAATCATATGGATGAGACATTCCATTGATCAGGCTTTGTGTGGACTGGACTGCCCTGATCGGCCTGCAGCTCCCTCATAGCTCGGGAACAGTTTGATCGCTGCTTCTGCACGCGTTGTGCACGGTTCCTGTGTTGCTCCAGAGCGCAGCAGTGCCAAACTGAAAAATGATTGTTTCTGAAAACTGCTGATAAGCCATATCCTAGATCAGAAGATTATATCTGTTTATAAATAAATGCTCTGCGTGTTACACTATTATATCCTCCAGTAAGGCTGAATGAATCCGTTCCTGTTGAATTTATTTTTGGCACAACTTTGCGCGTCCTTTATTTACTGCGTCATGTGGATATTTGTTAATCGTGTGTTTGGTGGGAATATTAATCATTTTCACATCATGAACAGTTAATAATAATAATAATAATAATAATAATAATAATAATAATAATAATAATAATAATAATAATAATAATGAATACAATTTATAACGCACTTTTCATTAATGAAAATCTCAAAGTGCTACAAGGTGCAACATAATTGAATGTCAATAAAACAAATAATAAGACAATTAAAATCAACAACAGTATCAGCTAAGATCAAAAGTAGAATCATGGGAGGTAGAGTGCTCGGTTGAAAAGAAAGGTCTTCAAGCCGCTCTTAAAGTCAACCACAGACTGTGGGGCTTCAGTTTCTCGGAAGCACCTGTAAGTGTCGCCAAAGGAACAATAACCACAGAAACGTGCGTACGCCAGCAGGGGAGCTGGCGTGGAAATGTACTTGGATGCGCAGATATTCACGTTCATTTCATTTTTGTTACATACGGGGTTTTGCGTGGAAAGTGACATGCGCAATGTTTTTGTGCGCACGCACGGTTGATACATGAGGCCCCAGTTTCCTTTGGAATTTTTTTTTTTTACATTTGCATAGTTAGACTTGGACATTTGGATGTTTAGCCTCAACTGACTTACTTACAGTACTTTTTATTTATTTATGTTCATTTTTTTTATTTGAGGTGGGGGGCTGAAGAGAGTTTTATCAGAACCAGTGGCGGCTGGCCATTTATTTTCATTGGGGGCCGCCATCTAGTGGTCATAAAAAAGGTACTACTTCAGAAGAGAAAAAACAAACTTCTTTTTAAATTATATACACAATTATATTTGTTCATGAATAAATCCAATCAGCTACATAGACCACAAGCATGTTTAAAAAGAAAGAAAAAAACCTGGATGACTCTAAATTTTCTGATTTTGAACACAGACAAGACTGAGGTTTTAGTTTTTGGACCTGAGCATCTTAGGAACTAATTTTTCAGTCTTTCACCCTACTTAGATGGCATTAATCTGGCCTCCAGCTCTAATGTTAAAAATCTTGGTGTTATTTTTGATCAGGACGTGTCTTTTATCCCCCAAATTAAAAACGTTACTAGAACCACCTTCTTCCACCTGCGTAAAATCACAAAAATTAGAAACCTCTTATCTAAAAATGATGCAGAAAAACTGAAAGTTATGCACCATAACTCATGTTCCCTAAAGGAAGGGAATGAGATGCAACATACTTGCTATGGGAATTGCGCCCCCGCGCGATTACCTGAAGGAATACATTCACGCCTTTTACGGCAGGGGGCTTCACCCTCAGATAACCTTGTACCAGAGGTACCGCCCTTTAGGTACTTAGGCGACTGACGCCCCTCCAACTGTCTCCAAAATTGCTCTTCACCGAGCTTTCAGCATTAAAAGGGCCAGCTATGTTGCACCTCGTTCCCTTCCTTCAGGGAACATGAGTTATGGTGCATAACTTTCAGTTCCCTTTCAGTTCGGTCTCTCGGTGCAACATACTTGCTATGGGAACGTAATTCATTCACGCCCTTGAAATGCTCAGTAAAATGCCTGTTAGTGTGAACGTCTGCCCTTGACCAGAAGGCATCTCAAAGCTACTTTCTATTGTGTATTAGAAAGAACAGCCTGAGTGACATCACACGCAGTAACATCCAAACTGTAGTACTTTGCAAAAGTGTTTAAAGAGCTCCAGTTCGCAGCAGCACAAATGTCTGCAACTGACACGCCCTTGAACAATGACCAGGAAGTGGCCAAGCCCCTGGTTGAGTGAGCATGGACTCCAGGGGTCACTTGTTGACCTTTGCTACCGTATGCCCTTTTAATGGCCTCCGTCACCCAATGTGAGAGGCGCTGTCTTGATAGGGCCTTTCCTGTAGCAGGTGCGGCAAAGCAGACAAACAGTTGGTTTGTTTTCCTCCATTCGGCTGTTCTCTGCATGTAGGTACGTAAAGCCCTCACTGGACAGAGAGCCTGTAGCCTTTCCTGTTCCCAAGTGAGGACAGGAGCAGGTGGAAAGGAGGAGATATCAAAGTCTAGACTCTTATGGTTCAGAGTCAAGACTTTGGGAGTGTATGTGGGATTAGGCCTTAGTGTGACCTTTGACCCATCAGGGACGAATCTGGTACACATTGGATGTACAGACAATGCATGGAGGTCACCCACGCGTTTCGTCAAGCAAAGAGCCAGGAGAAGAGCATTTTTATAAGATAGAAGATCTATCTTAATTTTACTCAGAGGCTCAAATGGCGGGTCGCAAAGAGTCCCCAAGACCAGGCCAAGATCCCAACCAGGGGTCAAGGTCCTGCTGGGTGACTTGGTTCGAAACACACCTTTCATATATCTCATTATGATTGGATGTGCTCCAGGAGTCCTGTGTCCCCAGCCCTCGTGACAGGCAGAGATAGCTGCAAGGAACACTTTAATCGTTGAATAAGAACAACCCTTTTCCAGTAAATCCTGAAGGAAAGTTAGTAGTTGTGCTAGGTCGCAGGCATAAGAAATGATATTTCTTTCTGAGCACCAGGCTTCGAAGATGCACCAGTTTTGCGCGTATAGAGACTGTGTTGACCCGGCATGGGCATTTTGTATGGTTTTCACCACATTCTCAGGCAGGCCCGAAGCCATCAGCCTGTCCTTTTCAGCTAACAGGCTGGAATTAATTCCAGATCCTGGTCTAAACAGCTGGGCTACGACTTTCTGTGTGAGTCTTTGAGGGTCAACCAGGTTGGGGAGTGGGCCTCCACGTTGATGTGTTAACAGACTTCCCTGATCGAGTCTCCTCAAAGACAGATGGAGTCTATTAATTTTATTAGATTGAGTCGGGACAGGAAAGCTATTGTTTCCCTCCAAAATAGGATTTATTGGATTGAGGGGCTGCTGCTTCTGTAAACGAGCAGATCTACTGATTCCAATTGTTGTCCCACCTAGTGGGATACTATTGTGTTGGAGCAAGTTAGATGCAGCTTTGTGAGGAAAGTCACGTGCTGTTCTTCTACCGCTCGAGCGTTACGTGTCCTTCATGAATAATAAAGGAGCAGCAGCAACGTGTGAACGTGGGGATGGTCTTTTGTGACCGGCAGACTCAAGATTATTTGTTGATAAGGAGCCTAGTTTCCTTTCAAAATCAGGAGGAAAATTCTGATTCGACTCCAACCCTTTTACACACACAGTAACATGATCACAGCCACTGCTTTGAGGGTGTGAAAATTGTGTCTGCCTTGGGGTATCCGACGTGCTCTCCTGTGGTACGAACCTGTCACGTGTTTGTCTGGTTAGTGTATTAGCCGGCCCCTTGCTCATAATGGAGCGGGGGCTGGGACACTTTCCCTTTCCCACCTGTCTCTGCCAAAGGTGTAGGGTCTGTTAACAGATGCCTCCAGGTCTGTCTTTTGGAGACAGGTCCTAAGGCACCCTGCTGGGGCTTATTGAATAGGCTGGTACCCCATGAGCCATGAGGGAGGGGGATGTGCCCCCCCCCCCTTTATGATGGCTAACAGGCCAGAGAGGCCCGTACTATTGACATTATTTGTGTTGGTGTTTTTTTTTTATTTTATCGTCAATTAAACAGGGATGTACTGTTTTATGAGCGTTATTCGTGCTTACGTGCAACGACATACATGATTTGATGTCACTCACAGCAGGGAGAACAGGGTTTGTGCATGCAACAGAGTTATCAGCCATTTGTACTTTGCTACAAATAAAGTCTGAACAAGGTGCGAACACTCCCATAACCGCGTGGGCGGGAGGTCGTATAAAATGTAAACGTGGGCCTGGTTCATCAGGCACATTTTTGACGAGTGTCCCGGCTCGCCGAGGAGGCCCTATGTCTGCTCGCTTGGCGTGGGACAAACCTATTTTTGCTCCATGCATGCTCGGAGCGAGGTTGGCTCTGCGGGGGTCTCTGCAGAGGTTCCTTCTCGTATGCTGTCCGCTTCTGCGGTGGTGCACGCGTCGTCGAGCGGCACCGCGGCTGTGCAGGTCTACCTCCAGCAGGCTTTCTGGGGGGCGAAACTCCGACGAGGGATGCCCACACTGAGGGCTTCAGCCTGCCTGTGCCTTTGGTCCAGCTTGGTTTGGATTTGCTCCAAAGTCTGGACAAAAAGTCCCTCCGCTTCTATCGAGTGGTGGAGAAAAGGCACCTTTTGTCCCTCCGGTAAATCCGTCAACATCATCCATAGGTGGCGGATCGCGATGACCACTTCCGCCATACCTCTGCCCTGAGTCACAGCAGCTGACCCCATCATATGGAGAACGAAGTCTGTTGCTCTGCGGGCTTCGTCCAGTAATTCGGCAGCAGCTTGCTTATCCGAGGTTTCCTGCAGTTGTTGGAGTTTTTCTGCGAGGTAAGCCTGCATCATCGCGGATGCGTTCATGGCGCACGCTGCGAGTCCTTGAGCTCTGTAGCACTTCTCGAGAAGCGACGCTAAGGCTCTGCAAGCTTTGCTGGGGAGAGTCGGTTTTGTTCCTGATGACTTGGGAGCTAGGTGGGATGCCAGCGTGTCCTCATTCTGTGGCGCATTGGCTAATCCCACCTGATCCATGCTTTCCACGTCGAGGAATTGTGAGAGAGGAAGGAACATGGGCGGTCGTGGCTGAGACCAGGTGCGGGTTAGTTCCGTGAGGAAGTCTGGGAACACGGGCATCCTTTGCCTCGTTGTAGCCTGCTTTTTTGAATAAAAATTGTTCACCGCCAGCCTCGTGACCTGTTGCCGAGGCGGGGGTTCCGGCCAGGGGATGTTCAGCGCGTCCGCTGCTCTGTGGCACAGGTCGAACAGGGCCGGGATGGAGAAGTCCGTTTCAGGGAGCACATGTACCAGGGTCCTGGAGAGGTCCTCTCCCGGATCCTCGATTTCGAGTTCTGGTTCCTCAGCTGAAAATTCGCCAGAGGCTGAGATGGAGATTTCGTCTTCATTCATCATGCCTCTGGTGTCGAACTCGACTGTTAGGTCCACCATGGGAGCAAGTGGGTAAGGGCTGTCGCCCCATTCGACGCGGGTGCTGTCGTGTAGAGCCATGTGTTCGAGCTCTGGGGTCGGAGTGAGGGTCTCTGTGGTGTCTGGGTCCTGTGGACCAGCTGAGCTTCCCATGGCCTTAGCCACGATTTCCACCCGATGTCGTAGCACCGTATCCAGCATCTGGTTGCAGTGTGGGCAAGAGTCGGGCGCGTCCAGAGCTTGTCTTGTATGAAATATACCCAGGCAGACTGGACAGGCCTCATGGGTGTCCGTCGCTGCGAGTGAAAATCCACAGCCGCTGGGACAGGCGCGCGAGGTTGGGCTCGCCGTCCTGCTGGTTTTCCTTTGAAGTTTTGTCTTTCGCTTTCCCTTCTCCGGAGGCATGTCCGAGATAAGGCGAGCAAGACCTTCCAGAATCCCTTTTCTTCATTGTTCAAGTGTCTCCTCCGTCGTGTCGCTTTCGCTGGCAAGCCCGCTAGGTATGTTAGCTGGGGTAGCGGTTGTGGCGCAGTTAAAACGCCGTTGAGCGAAGCAACCTGTAGAGAGAGGAGAGAAAAAAAATTGAGGTTACGCAGGGAAAAGTTCTCTGTGCGCTTTGTGCAGGGAGCGAGCTCACCTCAAGTTGAGCGATGGAGCAGCAGAGAAGTCCCGCAAAGAGAGGTAGTTCAGGTTTTGCGAGGTGAAGGGCAAAAAGAGACAGTTGGAGGAGCGTCAGTCGCCTAAGTACCTAAAGGGCGGTACCTCTGGCGTGGGGTGACGCCCCTGACGTAAAAGGCGTGAATGTATTCCTTCAGGTAATCGTGCGAGGGCACAATTCCCATAGCAAGTATGTTGCACCGAGAGACAGAACTGAAAGGGAACTGGTTCATGTATTTGTCATGTCTACACTGGACTATTGCAATGGTTTGTCAGCTGGGTGTCCAAATACTTCTTTTAAAAAAATGGTACTAAATCCTTGGCTTATAGATAATTCTTGCTCTTTTTTGTAGTATTCAGAGTTTATTGTTGTTCGCATCACATGTGGTTGAACTAAATTATGTACACAGGGTCCCAGTTACATCCAGCAATAAAATGTAAAAGAAAAACTGTAATAAGATCCAATATATGAACTAAGAAAAATTATAACTAAAAATGACACAGAGCATGGACTTTGTTGATAACTAAATACACACTAAGCACTAGTAGTACAAAAACAATATGCCGAACAGCAGCACGAACATGAGGCTATGAGCAGATTGTTAATGCCTGTAGTTTTGTAATTTTTATTAATAATAAAAATTGCAAAATTTTAAAACTTTCCAAAGCTACAAAAAATCCCAATAATTTAGATAATCGTGGAGTCAACCTGTTTCTTCCATTTATATTTGTGTAGAGCTTGTGCTGCAGAAAGGAGTGGTTTGTTTTTCAGAGCCTAAGAGTAAAACTTTGAGCAAGACATTTCACCATTGAGAGAGTGACAATGAACTCATTTCTAATTAGTTCAGAAGAACATTTGTTTCACACATCAGTCCACTTATTTTTCATGAGAGAAATAATTTCCACAAATCCAGTGGAAGATGGGATGAAGACAAAGGATACAACAGCTGGATGTTGGGGAGGTTAGCTGCCTGAAGACTTGATCCACCTCTCTGCTGTTTCCTTGAACTGCCACCTTCTCCTGAGCTTCTGTGTTGAGGTGCTGCAGTCACACATTCCTCATGAAGCTCATAGACATGCTTAGTATGCCAAAAGGAGTTAAAAGTTTTATGATCTGAGTTCACCAGAGGCACATACAGTAGGTCATGTACAGTGGTAAATAAATGGGAACAAATATTTTATCTTTAGAATTTTGCATCATATCCTAACTACCTTTTGAAATTACTTTAATACATCATATACAGTATAAACTGTTGTTTTTTTTAAGATGTGTAGAAGTATGCATATGTTTGTATACTGTAGAGCAAGTTTGATCATGTATTTCTTTGTATATATCAGGTGTATCCATTTGTATATAACTATCATTAACAAAACATGGTTCATCTTCACCTTGTTTGAGGCATCGGTGTGAAGAGAGAATGGGAGTCGGCTGCTTCCACTTTTCAATTTTTGGACCACTTCTTCTATCATATTCTGTTATCATTATTATAGTAATACAAGTTCATAATATAAATAGAATTGAGCTCTTTTTTTGAGTACCGGTTCTCTTAAATATTCCTAATATTAAAGGTCCAAATGCACCTTATCATTTATAGCATTTCACCATATAAATGTACCTTAAAGCTCCACTGACATGATTTTTTAACTTTTCAAAAAATGGCACAACATATATAAATATTAAGATTGACCCCTGACCGTTTTTGCTAAAATAATGTGAAATGAATGAAAATTCCTCTCAAAAATAGTTTAAAATTAGCGCCGTTTTTTTACACGGTAAATTCGGGTTTTTCCGGTCACGTGATTGTAACGTCAGATAAAGAACTTTGCTCCAACCGCACATTGAATACAATGGACAAAAATATAAACGCATCCGTCGAATTTAGCCATGTAAAACTATAGATATTAGCGATTTGGCTTCAGTTCGTGAAGAAGAAGTTATTTTGAGTGATAAACAACAAACAGCAATGTTTCTTTTTGCCGTGTTGCTTGTTTTATTTCAGGAGAGGTTGTACATACATGAAGTGAGCACCAGATGTCAGCAAAGCTATCGTGAACTCTTACAGAGCTCTGTAATGGATTGACCTCTGATCGTTTTTGCTAAAACAATGTTAAATTAATTAAAATTCCTCTCAAAAACAGTTTAAAATTAGCGCCTTTTTTTTCACATGATAAATACGGGGTTTCCCGTCGCGCGATTATGACGTCACACACAGACTCACGTCAACTGCGCACCTTGTTTACAATGGACAAGATACAAACGCGATCCGTCCAATTTAGCCATTTAAAACTTTATATTTTAGCGGTTTGACTTCAGAGAAGCCAAAGTTATTTCCAGTAAACAGCAGGTTATAATTTTTTTTCAGCTCCTGCTGGTTTTTGGAGACTTTTCACTTCAGGAAGTGCAGCAGCTCTGTGAGGACTTACAGCAGCTGATAGTTGAGAGTCAGAAGGAATTCTACATGTAAATCG
This sequence comes from Garcialebias charrua, assembly GCA_038048925.1. NCBI lineage: Eukaryota > Metazoa > Chordata > Actinopteri > Cyprinodontiformes > Rivulidae > Garcialebias > Garcialebias charrua. Next base: position 10,361 of record JBBPBX010008704.1, read on the forward strand.
TTTCCACAGCACTGAAATGGTAATATATTAGTTAATGTTTCTAATAATTATTCAACATTATTAGTTATTAGTTTGTGTACAAAACAATTTGCACAGATCATGTTGCTTCAATTTGTCAGCTTTGTTATTTAATCCAGTCAACATGTTGAAAATATTTCATATTTATTTTTCTATTTAATTTGGACATCACTTGGTGTTATAGTGGTGTCTCATTAAAATGATGGAAATACATGACATTAGTTTGACCCATTGTCTTAATATACAGTATACTGCATATAATATATACTGTGTGTGTCTGTGTGTTTTATCATCAATTCACAGAAATATCTTCACCTGAAGAGTGGACCCAGGTGGAGGAGAACAAACCTTGATATTGTTAAACAGATGGAGACATCTTCATGATCTGTAGAACATCAGGACTGATGCTGCAGAAGGAATTCTACAACATCTAAATAGTTTCCACAGCACTGAAATGGTAATATATTAGTTAATGTTTCTAATAATTATTCAACATTAATTTATAGTTTAAAAAATTAGTCCCTTTTAAAATATCTGTTAAATATTTTATTTTTTTATTTTATTTTGTTTGTGTTTTCAGGTTTCCAGGTCTCCAGTCCATCACCTGAGGCTCTTCCTGTTGAACCACTAGTACAACCCAGACTTTCACATCACAGCAGGTAAGATTGCATCAACAAAAAGAATAGTACTCAACAATATTCTTTGATGTAAATCTGTTGATTTTCTGTGGTTCTGATGAGGGAAGTGACAAAGTGGATGCAGCATTCAGCCCATAATGGACCCAGATGTCCTCTGCGTCCAGACCTACAACACCTGGACATCCAGGAGCGTGGACGAGGAGGTGGTGGAGTCTGAAGAAGTGTACAAGCAGCAGGATGAGGAGAAACTAGACAGATGTCCACTGCGTCCAGACCTACAACACCTGGACATCCAGGAGCGTGGACGAGGAAGGTGGTGGAGTCTGAAGAAGTGTACAAGCAGCAGGATGAGGAGAAACTAGTTCTTAATGAATTTCTAGTAAAATTCTGATTTTGCAGATTTACAGCTGTAAAGTGTCATTTTTACAGAGCTGATGAAGTCAAACACCACTTGCTGATATTTTTTAAACTCAATTTTTTTGATAATCTGTTCATATTAATGTTTCCCCAGAGGTTTTCATATATTTGATAATATGGGATGGTTTTATTTTAATAAAATGTTTTTTTTAACATTCACCAATTTTGTTTTTACTAAAGTACGAGCTGTGAGTTGTAGATGAACGAATGAAATTAAAACAGATACACAAATATTCTCACAAAGAATAACTCAACACTAACAGATAATATAGTGTACTACTGTAACTTTATTTACACATAACTACAGAAACACTTGGTTCATTGTTATCCTTTTTTTTCAAACAATATGTTCATTTGAACTGTCAGAAAAAATATTAAATTCATATTTTCATTGATTCATTTTCATCTCAATGCTCTGGCCAGTTGTAGTATTTCTGCATATTTTGATGTCTTGATGCACAAACGTAGCTTTCTGCAGCATCAGTCCTGATGTTCTACAGATCCTGAAGATGTCTCCATCTGTTTAACAATATCAAGGTTTGTTCTCCTCCACCTGGGTCCACTCTTCAGGTGAAGATATTTCTGTGAATTGATGATAAAACACACAGACACACACAGTATATATTATATGCAGTATACTGTATATTAAGACAATGGGTCAAACTAATGTCATGTATTTCCATCATTTTAATGAGACACCACTATAACACCAAGTGATGTCCAAATTAAATAGAAAAATAAATATGAAATATTTTCAACATGTTGACTGGATTAAATAACAAAGCTGACAAATTGAAGCAACATGATCTGTGCAAATTGTTTTGTACACAAACTAATAACTAATAATGTTGAATAATTATTAGAAACATTAACTAATATATTACCATTTCAGTGCTGTGGAAACGATTTACATGTAGAATTCCTTCTGACTCTCAACTATCAGCTGCTGTAAGTCCTCACAGAGCTGCTGCACTTCCTGAAGTGAAAAGTCTCCAAAAACCAGCAGGAGCTGAAAAAAAATTATAACCTGCTGTTTACTGGAAATAACTTTGGCTTCTCTGAAGACAAACCGCTAAAATATAAAGTTTTAAATGGCTAAATTGGACGGATCGCGTTTGTATCTTGTCCATTGTAAACAAGGTGCGCAGTTGACGTGAGTCTGTGTGTGACGTCATAATCGCGCGACGGGAAACCCCGTATTTATCATGTGAAAAAAAAGGCGCTAATTTTAAACTGTTTTTGAGAGGAATTTTAATTAATTTAACATTGTTTTAGCAAAAACGATCAGAGGTCAATCTTAATATATATATATATGTTGTGCCATTTTATGGAAAGTTAAAAGATGATGTCAGTGGAGCTTTAACTGTTTCAATGTTAATTGGAGCTAGTTACTTGCAAGATGCTTTGCTTTCATTCTCCAGATCAATACAGTGCTAAGAAATAGTAAAACACCACCAGTGACATTTAGTATATACAAATATTATTGTTTGGTTATTTTTTATAAGCAAATTGAAATAAATGCAGCCATCAGAGTCCAAGACAATAACCTAGAGGCTAGCACTAGCATGCTAACTCTACAAACAAACAAAGGGGAAAAAACTCACCAGTTCCCACTTGTAATCAGCTGCAGGTTTTTTCACAAACAGAGACTTCTAAAAGTTGAGAGGCATATCAGTCAGGAATGGTAATATAATAATATAAGCATTAGATAAAGGCAGCATTAGCATGCTAGCTCCAGAAAGAAACTCACCAGTTGCCACTTTTAGAATAAACAGTCAGCTGAAGACTTTTTCACAAACAGAGACTTCTAAAAGTTGAGAGGCATATCAGTCAGAAATGGCAAATAAACAAACAATACAACTCATCATTACTCATAAAATATTTATCCTATACAACTAAAAACATATATGCATATATTTTGAAATATATATTTTTCTTTATTTAATTTTTATTAAAAAAAATAAGTCTTCAATTTAAAATGGTGAATAGCTCCAGAAGTTCCGGTGGGGCGGCGCCCTTGCGCCCCCTATTGGCCAGCCGCCCCTGATCAAAACATAGCTTAAACACATACATTTAACCCAAAAAACTAACTGAGCAGGATTTAAGATGAGTTCAAGATGCCACCATTAAATATGAGACTGATTGGGTGAACGTTTGTTGCACTTTTTTTACCTCAGCAACCATCCATCCATTATCTTTACCTGCTTCTTTCTTTTTGGGTCACTGGTGCCCATATCCAGTAGTCACTGTGTGAGAGGTGGGGGGACACCATGGACATGTCTCCAGTCCATCATAAGGACATATAGAGACAAACAACCATTCACTCTCTCACAGGGGCGCCGTATGGGGGGTAAAAGTTGGTACAATTCCAGGGGCCCTTGACTGAAAGGGGCCCGAGATTGGGCTTTTTTTTTAATTATTTTTTTTCATGGTGTGGTGGGCCCCTGATAATAATACATTAATGGTAGTAGCTTTGTTTTTACTTGTTTTAACAGTAAAACTTAAATATTATCTCTCCCAGACCAAAAAGCAAACATCAACATATTTAACAACACCCCCCTGTATCTGCATGAAATGGTATGTTCCTAGCTCATTTGACGCTGCTGGTGCAAGAAGCAAGAAGGCTCGGCGCTGGGCTCTGTGTGAGTCAGGCTGAACAAGAGGCAGATACTGTTAAATGATATATTTGAGGCATGAAAATGTTGGGTTTCCAGAAGTTTGTTCCTACCTTGTTCATAGATCTGCTGTTTTCACTAATTTGAGGTGATGATGACAATATATTTTAATCTAATTTGAATGTAAAGTTATACACGATGTAAGGTAGATTTTTGTAAATGTTATATAGTTACAATTTACAAATGTATATTTAAGTGTCTTTTATCTTTCAAGAATGTTTAGAGAATTTTTTGTTTTGAATTTGTGCAATAAAAATAGAGATTAATATATGGCTTTTAGTGCATTTTTATGTGTAGTTTTTAATCTTGCTTTAAATAGTGAATTGCATACTCTATGCAGACGGTTGCATGTACAATTCACTAACAGTAAATATTGTGCTAGGACCAGAGGAAGCAAGCCTTTAATGTTATTTATGTAAAACTTTTGCTGGATCAGTTAGCAGAGGTGGAGAAAGTACTCAAACACTGTACTTAAGTAAAAGTACAAATAAACAGACAAAAATGTACTCTAGTAAAAGTAGAACCATATTAATATTTTTACTTAAGTAAAAGTAAATAAGTACTTGCTTTTAAAAATACTTAAAGTATTAAAGTAAAAGTACTTGCTGAATGTATTATGCAGTGGTCTACAATGTCATTAAGTGTACATACTCTATGTATATTTTCTGTAATACATTAATAGTGTTGAGTCATTTTAATGAACAATGCTGCAGATAATACATGTTTTTATTGTGCTTACCCTGTGACACAGTTCACACTTAGATGTGATTCTGTGCATCAGAATTTCAGGGATGAGTTAAATACCATTAAACAAACTAAGAAAGAGGAATGATTATACCTTTGTAATTTTTTATTTAACACAAAATAAAACCAATGTGTCATTTTAACTGCAGTAAACACATTTAAGTAAAAGTTGTCTGTTTGAAAAAAAGGAGCATTAGACCTAACAAAGGAACAGGTTCTGATCAGTTCTGCAGTTTGTCATCAACTCTAGTTAAAATAAGAAAGTTAATTCTCAATAGTCCAGGTATCTAGTTAAAATATTTCAACCTTGTAATGTGTCAATAGTGAAGAATATTTTAACTTCCTGACACCATTTTCAAAACTTGGACCTGAGTGTCGAGACATTTGGAGAAATCTCTTGTCTCCTAACATCCCATGAACTGACACATTTTAATACTGCAGCAAGAATTTCTTGTTCAAGTTCAGAAGAAGTTGGTTTTCAAAGTTTTTTATGTTTATGTTTATTAAAGTTGGTTTTCAAAGTTTTTTGAGTCCAGTCTGGATCTTTTGGGAGAGAGAATCTGTCCTGCTTGTCATGGGGCCCAATATTCCTGGCGGCCCCCCTGTATATATATATATATATACATACATATATATATACATACATATATATATATACATACATACTGTACATACATACA
>JBBPBX010008704.1:15674-40652 GCA_038048925.1 Garcialebias charrua
ATATATACCGGTATATATAAAACTAAGGCAGCATGACTGTACAGTGCTTAGCACTGTTGCCTAACAGCAAGAAGGTCCTGGGTTCAATCCCCGGTAGGACCTGGGTCTTTCTGTGTGGAGTTTGCACGTTCTTCTTCTCGTGCTTGCGTGGGTTTTCTCAGGGTACTCCGATTTCTCCCACAGAACAAAAACATGCATGTTAGGATTCCTTCAGGCCCAGGCCTCCCTTGCAAAAGAGATCTGTGATCTCAGTGGGATTTGCCTGGCTGAATAGATTAATAATAAAAATAAAATACTATAACTATGCACTATAAATATACTAAAACTAGAATTTACTTGAACAATATCCTACAAAATATAATCTTTTTTGTTGTTGATTTTTGACTTTTTGAAAGTTCTGTACACTTTATAAGTGAACCAAGTGTTCCTTTTCAAAGTTTCCCATTCTTGTTTCATTTTACATTTCATTCAGCCTTGAAAATACATAGTCAGTACTTTGGAGATGGTTAGAATAAAACTGCAAAAAGCACCATGCCTCTGTGACCCTGACAGACTGCAGCTAAAGCAATGTGAATGAAGGAGTTTCAATAAATGAATCTTCATGCAGTCTACGTGCTTTGTGAAATAAACCAAAGAATGTTCTTCTCTGATCTTTCGAAAATTATGTGTGCTGGTTTTGTTGCAGAATCTTTGTGACTTAAGAAAATATCAAAGGCAGAAAAAATCGTTACACTTTCATTAAAGTTCAAGAAAGACAGTACTGTACATCAACTTCTGAAATATTATTTTTATAGTCGTTGGGTTTGTAAAAAAAAATGTATGTTGCACATTCATTATATTCTTTTGTGAGATTTGCATTTGCACAGTAAAAAAAAAATCAGAGATGAGACGATAACTGAAGGTTATGCACCATAACCCATGTTCCCTGAAGGAAGGGAACAAGGTGCAACAAAATGACTATGGGAATTGCACCACCGCGCGGTTCACCTGAAGCAATACAATCACACCTTTTAAGGCAAGTAAGCATCAGCAAGGAGGCTCCGCCCTCCTTGCATAAAAGACGATGACGCGCAACGTACATCCTCTACATGCACTTCATCGAGCTTGGGCATTGGAAGGGCAAACATGTGTTGCGCCTTGTTCCCTTCCTTCAGGGAACATGGGTTATGGTGCATAACCTTCAGTTCCCTTTCAGTCAGTCCACTGCGGTGCAACAAAATTACTATGGGAACATACAATCACGCCCTGGAAATGCATGCTTATGAGAACTTTGGCCTTAGCTATAGGTGCTAGCCATTCAATTCTCTGTGGTAGAGAGAACAGCTTGAGTTACGTCACGTGTTGTGACGTCTAGGCTGTAGTGATTTACAAACTTGTTTGGAAATGACCAGTTTGCAGCTGAACAGATATCAGCTACTGAAACACCTCTAAACAAGGCTCAGGAAGTGGCTAGGCCTTGAGTTGAGTGAGCATGTACCCCACTGGGCACCTGCTGACCTTTGCTGCTGTATGCCCTGGAAATGGCCTCGGTCACCCAGTGGGAGAGGTGCTGCTTGGACAGTGCCCTACCTGCGGCAGGTTTAGCAAAGCATATGAACAATTGGTTTGTTTTGTGCCAACTGCTAGTTCTCTCCATGTAGATGCTCAGGGCCCTAACAGGGCAGAGCACGTTCAGACGCCTCTGTTCTGAGGTCAGAACAGTGGGAGGAGGAAAAGTTGACAATTCAAAGCCCAGACTTTTGAAATTTAAAATTGGGACCTTTGGCACATATTCAAAGTTTGGACTCAGGGTGACCTTTGACCCGTCTGGGGCGAATTGGGTGCACATTGAATGCACATATAATGCGTGGAGATCATCCACATGCTTTGCTAAGCACAGAGCTAAGAGCAGTGCGGTCTTATAAGATAATAAATCTATCTTAATGCTCTGAAGGGGCTCAAATGGTGGTTCACAGAGTACATCCAGCACAAGAGGTAGGTCCCACTGAGGGGCCAAAATCTTGCTCGGGGGCCTCTTCCTCAGCACGCCCTTCATGAAACGTATCATGAGAGGGTGGGCACCAGGTGATTTACCTCCCCACTCATTGTGACATGCCGAGATGGCAGACAGGAAAACTTTTATCGTGGAAAAGGAGCGGCCCTTCTCCAGCAAGTCCTGCAGAAAAGTGAGAAGCTGAGCTAAGTTACAGGAATATGGAGTAATATTCCTTTCTAGACACCAGATCTCAAAAATACATCACTTTCGTGCATAGAGAGTCTGATTAGTCCCTGCCCGTGCCCTCTGTATTGTGTTTATCACATTAGAATAGCATAGAATAGAATATATCTTTATTGGCAAATTTGCACCAAGGTACAAAGTTCTGCAATTAGCGCATGCACCATCCGATGAGGGACGCATGCACGGAAAGTCGCAGCAGTATGAAACCGCGCCACCAACAATCAGATATGGAAAAAGGAACAAACACTTGGGTAATCATGGTATTCAAAAAAGAATCTATCACAATTTGTCTTAGGACACTCTATGATAAAGTCCAAAAAACTCTACCAGCTTTAGCACGAAGAGACAAGACATGTTGCAGTTTGATGACAAGCAGGGAGATTTAGTCCGTGAGTATCATTCCAAATAAGCACAGTCAGCAGATGTCTCAGCTCGGCGCCATCCGAACGCACACACAGAGATCTCTGGGGGGAGGGGGGAGAGGACAGCGAGTTCTCAGCAGCATTCGACTCCAGGAGAAGATTTTCAGACAACCTTCTTTCAAGGTTGCTCAGAGTCCAGATTAGATAGTTGCTTTGTTTATTTTCAGCTCAGGCCACAGTATACTTTTGACTGCAGCCTTCCAAGTCCAGGTGTTGTTCAGGTCCAAAATTGCCAAATCATGTGAGGTTCCGATCTACGACCCCCCCCCATCTGTGCCCTGATTGAGGCCGAACGGCTGTAAACGAGTCCCAAAACGCACCGCTGGTCCGCGGCTCTCCACCGCTGCTCCCATCGTGCGGTTCAGTTCGTACAACAGCTGGGACGTTGAGCTCATAGCCCGGATCAGAGAATCTTGCTGATCGGGAAGTCTCGCCAGCGCGTTGATAGCCGCGGCAGTCTTCCTCAGCTTCCAGTAGCAGACAGCTCCGCCAATGCCAAAAAACAGAGTAGCTGCCACCAATATCCAAATAATCCACAAATCTTCCACGTCTTCGACAGACAGAACGGTCAGACACATTGGCTTCCACTCCGACCACGAGTCCATAATGTATCCCACTGCGTGCGTGTCGGAGGGGCAAGCCGCTTCTCCTGGCCCGGTTCGCTTCGTGGAAAATTTTTTATCTATAGAGGAAACAGCCCAAGTAATTAAATCCATCTCAAATTGGTTCGAGTGAGCGCTGAAGAGTTACAGACGAGACAAAAAGCAAGCAGGGAGGAGGAAAACTTAGGGAGGAGAGGAGCAAAAAGAGATGCGACCTGCTTTACCGAGAGCGGAAGTAGATGAGCGGAAGTAGATTACTGGGCAAACCGGAAGCCATTAGCCGGTCCCTCTCAGCGGCCAGACCCAAAACTGCCATAGGTCTGGGCGTGGATGTAAAATCTGCCAGTGGGCCTGGGTCAGCAGGTCCCTGTGGGAGGGCAGCTGCCATGGTGTTCCGGCTAGGAGTGAAATCACTTCTGCAAACCAAGCTTTCTTTGGCCATTTGGGCACTACTAGTATCAGAGAGAGTCCCTCTGCGTACACGCTCCAGCGTTGCTTTGATCAAAGGGACGGAGGAAATGCGTATTAACGTCTCCTCGCCGGCCACTCATATGCTAGCGTATCCATTCCCAACGGTGCGTTCATGTCCAGTATAGAATGAAACGGGTCACAATGGGCGTTGTTGCTGCAAGTGTAAATATCTAAGTCTGCTTTCCCGTACCATGCCCAGATCTGGTCCACGATACGTGGGTGCAGGCACCATTCTGAGGGGAGGGGGGTTCCTCTTGAGGCCGTCCGTCCTGTAGTTTATCTCTCCTGGTATGTGAGTTGCTCTCAGTGACAGGACCCGTGAGTTGCACCACGTGAGCAGTTTTTGGGTTAGCACCAGGAGGAATGGGGACCGAGTGCCCCCTCCCTGTTGATATGAGCCACTGTACACCTTTTGTCTGATTTTATCAGGATCTGTTGGTGTTTGATCAGGCTTTTCCTGATAAAAGTGTTTCAGTGAGAGGAACACTGCTGAGAGCTCCAAGTAATTTATGTGGAGCCGGGCCTCCTGTTGGTTCCAGACACCTTGTATGTGCTGGCCTCTGCAAAGCCCCCCTCCCGTCATTGATGCATCTGTCGTCACCAGGACCCAAGACAATACTCTGCCCAGTGGGACGCCTCTGCTCAACACTGTGGTGTTCCTCCACGGCTTCAGGGCCTCCATGCACTCTTAGCCGATTTTCATCCCCCTCGTCTGCTGCGGGGGGTGGGGGCAGAATGTAGCGGTTTGTGCAGCCACATCTGAACAGGGTGCATATGTAATAGAGCCAAAGGAATGCAAACAATTGCTGCCGCCATGAGGCCCAGTAAACGCTGGCAAAGCCTGAGAGATACAGTCTTGTCTAGCTGGAAAAGCGCTAGGTAGTGCTGAAGGTCTGAAACCCATTTCTCTGAGAGCCTCGCCCTGCATAGAATGGAGTTCATCTCCAATCCCAGAAAAACAGTAATCTGGGACCGAGACAGACTTCTTTTCTCTGAGTTTATGATAGAACCTAGGGATTTTAGGTGTGACATTACTCGGTCTGTGTGGGATCTTGCTTGGACCTTGGAGTCCGTTAAAATCAACAAGTCATCCAGATAATTCAACACCCTCACGTCCTGGCTCCTCATGGGAGCCAAGGCCGCTTCCAGGCATTTTGTGAACGTCCTCGGGGCGGTTGAAAGCCCAAAAGAGAGGACCTGGAATTTGTATGTGGCTTCCTCGAACGTAAAACGTAGGAATTTTCTGTGGTTGCGTAAAATGCTTGTATAAAATATGTATCTTTCAAATCCACAAAGATCCATGTGTGGCGAGCTGGGTTTTGACCATTGCTCCCCGTCGAGCGTCGGTCTCTTATGCATCGGGCGTTGAGTGAGGGAGCGATGGTGCTACTGTGGGCCTCTCTGTCCACTCAAGTCTCTGGGCTGCACAAAATGTTTTCTGGGCATACCTTCACGCAGGGCCTCCTCTTGCTTCCTCCTCTGGTCCAGTCTTCTCTGGATCCTCTCCAGGGCCCCGCCGAACAGTCCTGAGGACTTAATGGGGTGGTGGAGGAACGGGGAGTGCTGGCTCTCCAGGAGGTCAGTTAGTGTCAACCACAAATGACGTTGAGCAATTACGGTCTCGGCCATACATTTCCCTTGGGCGATGGCTGCTGTACCGGTGAGGCGAAAAATGAAGTCTGCCGCCCTGCGGGCTTCGTCTAGGACCTCGGCCGCCTTTTTCTTGTTGGTGGTCTGTTGGAGCTCCTGCAGTTTCTCGGCCTGGTAGGCCTGAAGCATTGCTGCTACATTCATTGCATGGGCCACGAGGGCCTGAGCCTGGTAGCTCTTTTCCAGCTGGGGAGCTGAAACACGACAAGCTTTGCTGGACAGTGTGGGCTTGGAGCCTGACGTTCTGGGGTCCAAATGCGCCGCCAAAGTCTCGTCCATCTGGGGAATATGGGCCATGCCAGTCACCTCCATGCCCTCGACATCCAGAAACTGGGAGAGAGGCAGTGTCAGAGGGGCTCTGGGTTCAGCCCAGGAGCGTGTTAGCTCCATGTGGAAGTCAGGGAAGATGGGCATCCTATGCCTCGTGGCCGATTGTTGTTTGGCAAAAAAGTAGTTCCCGCCAGTCTCGTTACCCGTTGTCGAGGTGGGGGTTCGGGCCAAGTTATGTTCAAAGCCTCTGCAACTCTGCGACATAGCTCGAACAGAGCGGGGTGGACCTGTCTGCCTCTGGTTGACCTGCCACAGGGTTCTGGGAGAAGTCTTCGTCCTCCCCTTCCTCCTCGTTGTCTGTCTCATCGTCTGTCAGTTCGCCCGAGGCTGTAAGCGGCAGTTTGTCAGCCCTTAACAAGTCTCTTGTGTCGAAATCTGCCATGGTGTCCCCCACGGGGGATGCCATGTCCATCCTGTCGCCCCAGTCCAAGGCGCCGCTGTCCTCCATCTCGCCCGCCTCCATTTTCGCTGTAGGCGTGAGAGGCTCCAGCGGTTCTCGAGCCGCGGTGGAGTTGCCCATGGCCTTGGCCACGACGTCCACGCGCCTCCTTCGCACTGCCTCACGCAGCTGGCTGCAGTGAGGACAAGATTCTGGGGAGTCCAAGGCCATCTTCGCGTGGACCATTCCTAGGTACATTGGACAGGCCTTGTGGGTGTCCGCCGCCGAGATAAAATAGCCACATTCGCTGGGGCAGGGCCGGGAGCCGGGGCTCGCTGGTCTGTTGGCCTTGTTGGAGTTCTTTGACTTTCTCTTGCCTCTCTCAGGATCCATGGCTGAGAAGAGACATCGAGTAAAAACCAGTTAGCACCCGCTAATCGTGGTTAAGAAAACCCTCCTGTTATGTTGCGGGTCAAATTGACCCGTTTTAAAGTTGAATATTTTTTAAAAATAGTTAAAAATACTTTTTCTGCATGAAACTTTTTCTATTTGTCTTAATAGTTCCAATCAACATATAAATTGAAAATGATTCACTTTACACATTTGTACCACCCCCTACGTCTACTTGTTACATCGATACTGTTCGGGTCAATTTGACCCGGCAGTCAAATTGAAGGGTAAAAAGGGTAAAAAAAATCCAATTCTATTTGTTTCCTTGAAACTATGAGACATATTTCACTACACACACACACACACACATACACACGCACACACACACACACACACATGTGCACACGCACACATCACACACATGCACACAAACCCACTTTCTCACTATTCTCTTTACTTCACAAGGAAACTGTGAGAAAGCAGGTGTTTATACAACTTTTGACGGGAACCTTTTCTGTTCCCGTGGGAAAACTCCACCCACACTGAGTGGACACTCAGCAGAAGGGGAGGGGTGGGAGGGCATAAATACTCTCTGCAAGGGTGTCCTAAACACATTACACACTGAAGGTACATGTGATATTGTCACTGTCATGGTGTAGTCACACCGAGCAGCTTTTCAGCAGCAGGAGCGTCCAGTTTACATGTAAAGTCAATGGTGGACGCGCTTCCAGCCACGTCCTGGCGTCAGGTCGCGTGCGTGTTGAGCGTGCTGGGAAGCGTTTTTCCGTGCACGTGAACCGGCTTCAGCCTCCAAACCGCGCATTCAGCATGCTGAAGATTTCGCGGTTCAAACTTTCAAACGCCGCTCAACTCTACCTGATTGGTTGGTGTGTCAACCAATCAGGGAGAGTCGGGGGGAGAAGAGAGAAGAGAGGGGGTCAGGGGGAGAGTCCATATGTGACGCAGAAACGAGGGTGCGCGCGCACTATGTGACGTATTGTTTGTGGGGACACAGAAAAGACCCGCGAGGTTGTGTACTATGGAAGAGAAACTCATTGTAGCTGTGTGTTCGCAACAATTCCTTCACGACCAGTCAAGTCTGCTCGACAGAGACGGAAATAAAACGCTCCTCGCCTGGCGGAGTGCGCAGGACTCTGTGCGCAGGACTCTGTATACCGGTAAGCTCCTCCCACACACCCAGCAGCTGTTTCACGTTCTGGCGTTCAGTCTGGACACGCTGCATTCACAAGTGCGTCCACTTGCGTGCGTGACGAGCTTTTTGGAGGTTGAAAAGCTGTTCGGTGTAACCACACCATCAGAGGTCAGGAAATGAGCAGCAGGAAAAAAAAAGTTTACAGCCCTGGAAGTGTTGGATCTTCTCATTGATCATGACAGTGAAATAGAAGAGGAGGTGTTTGAAGCTGAAGACAGTATTGAGGTCTATTCTGAGTCTGATGATTCTGATTATGAACCAACTGATGAAAGTGATATTCATGTTTCTCCAAGCAAGACATACATGTCAAAAAATGATGAAATTCAGTGGTCTTTATCTAGTGTTCCTAAGATCTTATTTTGTTGTTTTGTTCATTTCTGGTTCAAAAAACAGTGGTTGTATAAAGTTTACTTTCAATACAAATCTTCATGCCTCATTTGTCTTGATTTTAATGAGCGGGTCAATTTGACCCAGAACAGTATATGTGTCTCAAGTTCAATTATAAAGATCACCCTTTGAATTTTTAAAAAAAAATTTAATATGATTTTTTTTACAAAAATCAATTTCAAGGATACTTATTGTTTTTTTGTGTGTAGGTTTTTTCAGCAAACATAAAAAATGTAAATCACATATTTTATGTCCAAATGAGTTGTTGTCGTTATTATCCTTTATTTATGAGAAATAAAAAAAACATCATTGCACAAATATTGACTGATATGGTTAGTATTGGAGTTAATAATCAGATACAAAAATGTTTTGGAGAATTTTTTGGGTTTCTGACACTATTACATGATTAAACACTCCCCGGGTCAAATTGACCCACGAACATTATTGCTGTACCTCAGAAACAAACATAACAGGAGGGTTAAGAAAATCCTCTCGCTACGCTGTTAGTGTTGCTAGCCTGTTAGCTCCGTTAGCTAGCAGGCAGGCGTGTGGCACAGTTAGCATGGGCGTAGCCAGAATTTTGTGGGGGGCGGTTCGTTTTAAAGGAGAAGTTGACAATGCTGAACTGATGTGGCTGGATAGCTCAACTGATAAAGCTTCAGCCGTCAGTCCCAAAGGTCGTGAGATCGAGTCCCGCATGGTACAACATTTTTTTTTTTTTTTAATTCATTCCAAATTAAAAAAGCACAAGAAAACTATTTACAAAACAGCAAGGAATAAAACAATGCATTAAATGAAAGGAATCAGACGAAGAAAATAATCTTATCTGCCCCTTCTCAAACTATTTTTTTTCCAAACACTCTTTTATTGGATAAAAAAAGAAGAATGTGTTAACCACAGCCTGTGGTTAACACATTCTTCTTTCTTCACAGGCGCATATTAACTACTTTTTTATCCAATAAAAGACAAATGTAAAATTAGTTGTTTGAATCAAGTGTTTGAAAAAAAAAAATAGTTTGAGAAGGGGCAGATAAGATTATTTTCTTCGTCTGATTCCTTTCATTTAATGCATTGTTTTATTCCTTGCTGTTTTGTAAATAGTTTTCTTGTGCTTTTTTAATTTGGAATGAATAAAAAAAAAAATGTTGTACCATGCGGGACTCGATCTCACGACCTTTGGGACTGAAGGCGGAGGCTTTATCAGTTGAGCTATCCAGCCACATCAATTCAGCACTGTCAACTTCTCCTTTAAAAGTGGGCGGTTCGTTCGAACCCCTCGAACCCCCCTTGCCTACGCGCATGCAGTTAGCGTCCTGCTAACTGTGCAGCGAAACAGCAGGAAAAGAAAAGACTTGAAAAATAAGTCCACTACACTAGGTTAGCGTCCGCTAAACAAAGTGTTCGCAGGGAAGTCCTCTGTGACACCCTGGGCAGGGAGCAAGCTCACCTCCAGACGAGCAGTTCAGTCATGTGAGGCAGGTCTTGCGAAGTTAGGTGTGAAGTGAGATGAAGTGCACAAAGAGGACGTATGTTGCGCGTCATCGTCTTTCATGCAAGGAGGGCAGAGCCTCCTTGCTTACGCTGATGCATACTTGCCTTAAAAGGCATGATTGTATTGCTTCAGGTGAACCGCGCGGTAGCGCAATTCCCATAGTCATTTTGTCGCACCGCAGTGGACTGACTGAAAGGGAACCTGCATAAACATGTTTTCCATTTGATATTTTTATTGTTTCAGTTGATTTTTATTGTTTTTATGATTGCTTTTATCAGAGTACAGCACTTTGGTGAATGGTGTTGTTTTTTTAAAAAGTGCTTTATAAATAAAGTTGTATTGTATTTTAATAATACTGATTATGTGATTAGTGTTTTTTTAACCTTTGCTTTTAACAAACTTATTAATTTTTTTTCACATCACCATTTCCGTCTTTCAGTCTTACACATTGATTATAGCTTCTTGAACAGAGATAAAAAAAATTCCAGTAAAATGGCTGCCGTTACCCATTCATTGGTCAGCCAAGGTCAGCTATATCATTACTTAAAGCAACCTCCATGTTCCCTTTTCTCTTTTCTGTTCAACAAAGCAAATGGCACATACAAACTCTCTTAGCATTGGAAGTGTATGTTTGCTGAATGTAAAGCAGCTGTTTGATTAATATTCATCACATCAAATTCTGTTTCAAATAAAATGAGCAAAAAGAAGTCTGAGCTTGTTAATTAAAAGAACTAGTTACTTTGTAGATATCCAATGTTTCAAAATTGATGCCACAGTCTGATCCAAACCCACTCCAACTTCAGAGTCAGAGAGTCTTTATTGTCATTTGCACCGCATGTGGTACATGTGATCAAACGAGATTATGTACACAGGGTCCCAGTTACATCCAACAACAAAATGTAAGAGAAAAACAGTAATAACATCTAGGATATAACTAAGAAAAACATAAACTAGAAATACACTAAGCCCTAATGTAATAGAAAAACATCATTACAAACAGCAGCACGAACACGAGTCTGTATGAGCAGATGGTCACAGATGAACACAGCAACAAGAAAACAGATCAGCATCAGCATGATGTGATATTTTGCAGTGATTATTCTTATTATTTATTTATTCATGAGTCTAACAGCCTCAGGGTAGAAGCTGTTCCTCAGTCTAGTGGTTCTACATTTGATGCTCCTTAACCGCCGTCCTGAAGGGAGTGGGGCAAAGAGTGTGTGTGCTGGGTGAGTGGGGTCTTTCATGATGCAGGTGGCTCTTTTCCTGCATCTGGAGGTGTAAATGTCTGTGATGGTGGGGAGACTGACTCCAACAGACCTCTGTGCAGCCTTCACCACTCTCTGTAAAGCTTTTCTCTCTGCAGCTGTGCAGCCTCCATGCCACACGTTGATGCTGGAGCACAGGATGCTCTCCACTGCACACCTGTAGAAGGAGGTGAGGACTGGGCTACTCAGACCAGCTCGTCTCAGCCGTCTGAGGAAGTAGAGTCTCTGATGACCTTTCTTGATCAGGCTGGTGGTGTTGTTGCTCCAGCTGAGGTTATCATTCATGTGTACACCCAGGTACTTGTAGCTGGAGACCACTTCCACTGCAGATCCACTTATGTTCAGTGGGGTGTGGGTTTGTTTGTTCCTTCTGAAGTCCACAATCATCTCCTTTGTCTTCTTCACATTCATGTGAAGGTTATTCTCTTTGCACCAGCTCTCCAGGTGTTCCACCTCCTGCCTGTAGCTGGACTCATCATTGTTTGTGATGCATCACACCACCGCTGTATCATCTGCAAACTTTACAATATGACAGCCTGGATGGGTAGCTGCACAATCATATGTGAGCAGAGTGAACTTGTTGCTTAGCTCAGCAAAACACAAAGCAAATTTCTTCAGTAGGTTAGCGTTGTGTTGTTTCTTAAAACATGAACAGCCTTGGGGTTTTAAATATTGCTGTTTTGTCAGTAATCTACATAGATCATGTTTGTGATCCTATGTGAACTTATATAGTGGCTGCAGCAACTAGCTGTAGCACTTCCCATGTAGCTTTGGGCACTAATAGGAAAATTACAATATTTATGTCAGGGTAACTGTGTAATTTCAAATAGCATTCTCGTTCATGAAATGTTATTTGTAACTTTACATTGAAACAGACTGTTCTTTTTAGCATCCTCAACCAAATCTGAGGCTAATCTGAGACAATTTTTGACACAGTGGTTCGTAGACAGGACCCAAAAACAGACAGACTCAGAGGAGCCAGTATAAAACATCCATCCATTATCTTTAACAGCTTCTTCCTTTTTGGGTTGAGGGGCTCACTGGTGCCCATATCCAGCAGTCACTGTGTGAGAGGCAGGGGACACCCTGGACAGGTCTCCAGTCCATCACAGGGACACATAGAGACAAACAAAACATAGAGACAAACAAACAAACAACCATTCAC
This sequence comes from Garcialebias charrua, assembly GCA_038048925.1. Lineage (NCBI taxonomy): Eukaryota > Metazoa > Chordata > Actinopteri > Cyprinodontiformes > Rivulidae > Garcialebias > Garcialebias charrua. The sequence continues at coordinate 27,662 of JBBPBX010008704.1, forward strand.
CCTCTCACTCACACCTAGAGACAATTTAGAGTTACCAATCACCCTAACATGCATGTTTTTGACAGCGGGTTCGGATATTATCAGTCCATACAATGAGCGTTATCATCTGTTATCATCCCCATAGTCTATCGGAGAAACTGTCCAATCTACCTCCTAGCATGTTTAAAAGAACGTTATCAGTGTTTTAATGGCTGTGAGTAGGCATCATCCCCATAGTCTATCGGAGAAACTGTCCAATCTACTTCCTAGCATGTTTAAAAGAACGTTATCAGCGTTTTAAAGGCTGTGAGTAGGCAGCGTGTTTTTGTAAACCCGGAAGTGTAGTGTTTTTGTATTTTTCAGCTTTTGTAACCTTTTTCCTAAATTTAACCTTAAACCTGACACAGAGGACCACCCTGAACCTAACCCCCTTACCCTTTTGCCTAAACCTAACGCAGACCCTAAACCTAACGCAAGAGGCTTTACTCTAAACTTTAACACGTAGCAAAAGACGGAGTCGGCTGTCGTTTTTTGTAGCGGTGATAACGTACCTTTAAACCTCCTAGGAGGTAGAGGAGGGGCAATCTGACTGCTACGTATGGGGGTGATAACAGATGATAGCGCTGATAACATCCGAAGCGGGTGTTTTTGATCAGTGGGAGGAAACTGGGGTACCTGGTTAAAACCCACACATACACAGATCTAACATGCAAACTCCAACCAGAAAGGACCCCAACTGGGATCTGATCCTGTGACCTACTCGCTCTGAGGCAACAGCTCTACCAATGGAGCTATTGTGCTGTCCTATGAAATCCACATAAATATAATAATTTAAATACAGTTTCGGCTTACATAGTATAGAGATTGGTTCATTCAAAAAAATGTGTGGGCCCTAAGATCTTGTAAACGGCTTAATGCAACACTCAAATAAACATAAACTGAAAATACGTAATTAAAAAAAGGTGAAAATTGTTTCAGCTGGACCAGTTTCAATTGAGAAACATTTCATTCCCCATCCAGAGGACTTCCTCAGTCTACGGCCTGACAACCAGATCTGTGCCATATATAGCCTTCAATATCATCTACCAACTGTGCCACCCTAAACAAAACTTATTTATTTAAAGTACAACACAAAAAGCTGTTGTGGCAACAAACTTGCAGAGAGAAGAGCCCGGGTGCACAAGGAAACTCGGAGGACCAGGACATACGGTCAACCAACTACAATGAGCTGGAGAGGAGGTGGCTGGAGACTGGTTATACAGCACACTGAGGGAGAGAGGATTGTGGGAACACCTGGGCTGATTGTATAGGAACAGATGAGGGTGCCACACTAACTGAACAAACACTGAGGATGCTGACTGAGGGGGAACAAGAAATAGCACAAGAAACCCAGGAAAACAAAACAACATTTAAACCAGAATTTTAAAATAGAACAATGCAGAAAATGGGCAGATGTAATACGATTTTTTTCTTCTTTCTGCTACCTTTCATTTTTATATTTTGTATTCTTATCGTTTATGGGATTGTTTTTATTGTATTTTAAAACAAATACATTTACAAGTTATAAGTTTTTTTTCATAAATACAAAAAAGCACAAAAGATCTGAACTGAACAGAAAAACAGAAATGAACTAAACAGACTAAATAAAAACTCCAGAAAAGCACAGATATGACAATTCGTCTCACAGTTGGCACCACTTAAATTACAAAAAAAATCCTCCATAAATGAGTATGCTAACATGGTTTTATATTCAGTTATGTGTCTCTCCTGCTTCTTCTCTGCATTGCACCAACTCTAGATTTAATAATTAGGCAGTTTCCTAATGTTACTCACCAGTTCTCTGTTAATGATGTTCTGCTCTGCTGCTCTTAAATCCACTGAAAATCACAAAGGGTGATTCTTAATGAAGTGTCAGCATTAATTAGGTTATTAGGTTTCAGCCGAGTTAACTTGCAAAAAAGGATTTGGTGGTATTTTAACAGCAGATGACCTTCCTGACACAATCTTGGCGCAAAGCTGCAGTCTCAGGATTACAAGTAGAGATGTGATGTTCACCAAGGATCCAAATCTTTTGAATAGCTCTTTAAAACGAACAGCAGGAACAGAGTCGCAGACAAATGAGAGCCGTTCTTATTTTTTCTCCTCACATGCAGGAACACACCGGCTGTCCTTTGCCTTTCCACTGAGACAAAGAAGAATAGGTAAAGTGAAGGAGTGTAACTATTATACAGTATATGACAAACATGTGTTCAGAAGGAGGGTGGGACTGATGCGCTTGACATTGAATGGCTGTGTATCATGACGTACCGCCTCAGTGATGTACACCATACTACATCACTGGCAATATCATGTGATATAATATGATTTTTTTTCCTTCCTCGCTCTGCAAGAGGTGGCAGCTTCGTTGCTTCCCCCCCATCTCTTTCCTTTTCCCTGCTCTGCTCTCTGTCTGTCTGCAGCTCCTTGAGTACTCATCTCCCGAACGTAAACTGAGATTATGGATTTGGTATCATGGACGATCAACTCTATTGACAAGATTTTTTCAACAAAACGACAAGGTCCGGGGGAACCAGCTTGCCCAGCACAGACGCACTCTGGGGGATATGTCATGGACTCATGGGGAGAGTGGAAGGTGATGTTTCTCTCAGTCCTGTCTGTAAAGGATGTGGAAGATGTTTACATGATTGGATTTATGATGGTAGGAGCTCTGCTTTTTGGCATCGGCGGGGCTCTGCTCTATCGGAAACTTAGGAAGACTTCGGCTGCAGTTTCGGCCATGGCAAAGCTTCCGAGTCAGTGTGAAAGTTTGATCTGTGCCGTGACCTCGCTAAATCAGCTGCTTTACGAGCTTAACCATAAGGTGGAGGCGATTTATGAGAATCGCAGGCTACCCGCGGCTACTAGGAAATGGGCTGAATATCAAATTTCTCCTGGGTCACGAGTAACCAAGGCTGGCGGGGAGTCTGATTCAGATAAGCTTGATTGTTGATTTTCTTCAGGCAGACATATTTTTTTCCTTCAGCCTTAATAATAATAATAATAATAATAATGAATTTAATTTATAACGCACTTTTCAATAACAAAAATCTCAAAGTGTTACAAAGTGCAACTAAAATCAACAATCAAATAAAAACAAGTGATAAAATCAAGTAAAATCCATGATGAAACAACAAAAATCAATAATAAAATCAATTAAAAACAATGATAATATCAACTAAGATCAAAGATAAAATCATGTGGAGGCAGAGTAGGCTTGCTTAAAAAGAAAGGTCTTTAAGCCTTTTTTAAAGTCAACCAGTGACTATGGAGCTCTCAGATAGTCAGGGAGGGAGTTCCAGAGGTGGGGGGCAGCCACACAGAATGCCCGGTCTCCCATGGTCCTTAATTTGGTTCGTGGAAGGTGAAGGAGATTACTGTTCTGTGATCGTAGAGACCGGGTGGATGAATAGGGTGCAAGAATGTCCTTTAGATAATCTGGTGAAGTTCCGTTTAAGCATTGGTGGGTAATGAGAGCAATTTTGTACTGAATTCTGTAGGTGACAGGAAGCCAATGGAGGTTATGGAGAATGGGTGTAATATGTTCAAATTTACGAGCTCTCAATAAAATCCTTGCTGCACTGTTTTGAATATATTGAAGCTTCTGAAGGTTTTTGCCAGGGATTCCAATAAACAGGGAGTTGTAGTAGTTGAGCCTGGAGGAGACAAAGGCATGGACGAGTTTCGTAGCATCAGAAAAAGTTAGAGATGGACGAAGTTTGGAGATGTTTCGAAGATGGAAGAAGCAGGTTTTAAACAGATGGTAAATGGTAAATGGAGCTTATTTATATAGCGCTTTCCAGTCCCCTGTGAGGAACCCCCAAAGCGCTTTACAATACCAACCATCCACCCATTCATCCACACATTCGTACACCGGTAGCGGCGACTGCCATGCAAGGCGCCTTCCAGTCCTACCAGGAGCAACTCGGGGTTAAGTGTCTTGCCCAGGGACACAACGACACATGGTGTGGGGAACCGGGATTCGAACCTCCAACCTTCCGATCGGGGGACGACTGCCATTACCACTACACCACGGCCGCCCTGATGCTTAATGTGATTTTCAAATGTAAGATGAGAGTCCATTTTTATTCCAAGATTTGTAACAGAGGTGGAGAGGGGGATGTCTTGTCCAGAAAAGGAAATTGTTGTTATAGTTGATGTTTGTACCTGGTGAGGGGTGCCAATCAGTATGGCTTCAGTTTTGGAGCAGTTTAATTGAAGAAAGTTCTGATTCATCCATGCCCTTATTTCCTCCAGGTAGGTAGAGAGGGCAATGAGTGAAAAAGGAGATGACAATGGTGATGATGATGATGCTCCAGTCCTAATGTAAAGCTGTGTATCGTCGGCATAACAGTGAAAAGAAACGTTGAACTGATTAATAATTAGATCTAAAGGCAGCATGTAAATGGAAAATAGCAGGGCCCCTAGAACTGACCCTTGAGGGACACCACAGGAGACACAGATAGTCTGGGAAGTGGCATTGCCAAGTCTAACACATTCCAGCCTATTGGAGAGGAAATATTTAAACCAGTCCAGGACAGTGTCACAGAGACAGACCTCCACATGAAGACGGTGGAGGAGGATACTATGGTCCACAATGTCGAAATCTCCAGTGAGGTCAAGGAGGACAAGGATGGAGGGAGAACCAGTGTCAGCAACCATGAGGACATCAATTGTTACTGTCAGCAATGCTGTCTCAGTACTGTGAGCTGCACGGAAGCCAGACTGAAACTTCTCATACAGAGAGTGTTGTAGGTGGATCTGCAGCTGAGCAGCAACTGCTTTTTCCAACACTTTAGACAGAAATGGGAGGTGGGAAATTGGGCGGTAATTAAAAAGAATGTCGGGATCCAAATTAGATTTTTTCAGAAGAGGCCTAATTATGGTAGTTTTTCGAGGCAGTGGAACATGACCAGATTGTAGACTTATTTATTATTTGTGTGATTAATGGGCTTATTGCAGAGTGATTGGATTTTATGAGAGATGAGGGGAAGGGATCCAGGGCGCAGGATGAAGGCTTCATTTTCTTGATGATGGTCTCCACCTCACTCTGAACAACTTCATAAATGCTGCTCAGGGACCCAGAATTCAGACTGGTAGATGGCAAACGAAGATCAGGGAGGTTGTGGAGCTGAGATCTGATAGAGTCAACTTTGTTTTTAAATGATGAAAGGAACAGGTTGCATTTTTGAACAGAGTCCTCATGAGTTTGTTTAATGGGATTAAGCAGATGAGTTATTGTGGAGAAGAGCTGTTTAGAATTTCAGAGTCAGAGTCAGAGAGTCTTTATTGTCATTTGCACTGCATGTAGTACATGTGATGAAATTAGATTATGTACACAGGGTCCCAGTTACATCCAACAACAAAATGTAAGAGAAAAACAGTAATAACATCTAGGATATGAACTAAGAAAAACATCCAACTAGAATGGAGAGGGGGATGTCAGGGCAATTGTTGATGATGTTGGAATAATATTTGGAGTGTGCTTCTTTAAGAGAGAAGGCGTAGGCTTTCTGATGTTCTTTATATGCCTGCTTATGTACAGAGAGACCAGATGATTTTACACGTCTCTCAATAGCACAACCAGTTGCCTTCATCCTACGCAGCTCACCAGTGTACCAGGGGGCTGAACGGGAGAAAGACACCAGTTTTGCCTTCAAGGGGCATGGAGGTCCAGAAGCTCCTGGAGAGATTGGTTGTAGTAATTCACAGAGTCACTTGCAGATGAATGATTGACAACGGTCAGGGAGTGAAAATCAGAGAACAGAACCTCAGGGGAAATGTTTTTAAAGTCACGGAACTGGATAAGTCGTTTGGGATTTGAAGCAGGCGAAGTTGAAGGCACTTCCAGAGAGATGACATTGTGGTCCGAGACACCCAGGTGATGTCTGTAATCACCAAATCCAGAGTATGCCCCCTGTTGTGCGTAGGGGCGTCAACATGTTGGGTGAGACTGAGAGAGTCCAAAAGAGACTTAAAATCTGTTGCCAGAGGGGAAGAGGAGTTATCAATGTGGATATTTAAATTTCCAAGTGAAATATGAGTGTTTGGTATTAAATGTTTCCTGACTAACTATCAATTTTTATGCTAAGAGTTCATACTTTTTGCAACACTTGTGAATTACACACGATGTCTGGAGAAAACATTTTAGTTTAGTGTCAAGTTGACCCCATGAACTATATCAACTGGGTTTTGCAATTAGGTTTTATCAGGCGCAGAGTTATGTGGGAAAAACGGTGCTCGTTTTCCTCCTACATGATCTTGTAGCCTTCCTTGGTAAGAGATCTCTAACAAACTTCAGATAAGCATTTAGCGGTACCTAACACTGCTTTGCACTTCAAAACATGTGTTGCCCAAGATGAGGTGAAGTCATAGTACTTGCACAAAGACACACACACACACACACACACACAACCCAACACATGCACACACACACTTCAAGGTATAAATAAGGAACGCTCAGATGAACATTTTCGAAGTCTACCGTGGGTTTTGATCAAACGCCCGGTGTGCATTGATGACCATATCTCCCGCCGAACTGTGAGACTTCTTGGTTCAGTGTCAAGGTGAGGAGATACTGTAATTTAATGCCTGAGTTTGTGTATTACTGTTAACTGTGGCTGATTTAAATGACACATTATTCCTAGCAAGAAAACAGTTTGTATGTGTGACTTGTATGTGTTTTCAATTTTTCTTTTATTTGTCACAGTTTCTCTTTAATAAATGACATCATTATTTTAAGGGAGTCTGTGATTGTGTTTTTTTCCTAAACAATTGTGTGCCTATCCTTCACGAGCCTGACAAATGATTTAAAATAAACATTTGGGTTGATTTGAAATATCATTAAACATTTTTGGCGTCACTCGCAGGATTAATGAGGAGGACTGCACGTTGTTTAGAAAAAAAGGAAAAAGTGTGTTTTAAACTGTGGAGTTGGAACTAGGTGAGATTCCTTTTTTCAGCAAAACTGTGTTAAGCAAGGGTGTGATTTCCCATTCCTACCGGTGTACAGGGGTGAGCTGGAAGTGGGTGGGAATCCATTTCCAGTAGGATTGTGTTCTGGGTGGGTGTGAACCCCATTCCAGTGGACTATGTTTTGGTCATATCTTACAAGCGGTTTAGAGGACGCCTTAAGCTACGGACTGATTCTTTGAAGTGTTGGGGAGAGTCATAGGACACAGGCGCACAAACATAGGTTTTGAAACGCAAATTGAAAAGTAACAGAAGTATTTTGCTGGGGTGGGAGACCCTTGTTGGAGTTTTGTCGACCTGAAAAAGAAAATATTGTACCATGGTTAGAAGGAAAAAACCCTTGTGATAAGTCTAGTGATTTATTTTTGACAACCCAGTTGAAGTAAAAAGAAAAAAGAGGAGCAAGCGCTTTTATCAGAGTTGCAACGACACTTGTGTGTGTGTGTGTGTGTGTGCAACCGTGGAAGATTACATGAGGAGACACATTGCAGAGATAGCGGCTGCTATGTGCAGTTTGAAAAAAGAAAAACAACAGAGCTTAGCTGAAGAAGCAGATAATTAGAACAGTGGGAGGAATTTCTGCAGGCTAGGAACTTGTCCAAAAGTTTGAAGTGTATTTGGTGAAGGTCAGAGGCACACGTGAGGAAAAATTAATAGAGTGAAAAAAGAGAAAGAGAGTGGTTGAGAGACTGAAAAAGAGAGAAAAAGAGCATGTGCGAGTTTTTGTCAACGAGGTTAAAGCTGTCAGCTGAGACAGAAATATTTGGGGAGATGAGAATGATGAGGAAGGAGGTGTGAGTAGCAACGTAGTGTGTCTTATCTGTCATGAGTAAGAGTGTGCGCGTGTGTGCAACGGCTCTTCCGCTTCCTCCGTTGTGAGAAAGAATGTGGGGAGACGGGGGATGAAGGTAGAGGAGAACTGGCAGATTAAGAGTGTGGTTCTCAACGTGTGGTTCTGTTTTGTTTTGTTTTGGAGAGCACTGATTCAGTATGTGTGGAGCTTTTTGGACGGGAGAGAACGGATGTGTTAAAAAGAAGAGAGAGAGAGAGAGAGAGAGCAAAGGAGGCTGGAGGAAGAGAGAGAGAGAGAGCAGAGGAGGTTGGAGGAAGAAATAAGAGGAAGTTTAAAGAGGAGCAGAACCGTTTATGTTGTTGAGAGAGGGAGTTCAAGGAGGAGCTAAGAGACAGCAGCTCTGAGGAGGTGGAGAGAGGAAAGCCAAGTTGAACAGGTCAAGAAGATTGGTTTAGACCACATGTATAATTAGGAGTTTATTTAAAAAAAGGAGTGTACAAAAGTGTTGAAGCATGCTTATTAAAAAAGTGTTGGTTTTCATGCTCATTTTAAAAAAAGAAGAGTGGTTTCAAGTTTTTTTTTCCAAGTTTAAAGAATGAACCTTTTATCTAAGTGGAAAACTAATCATTGTCATTCTCTCTCAAAAGCATTTTATTGTGTTACAGCTTGGTGTATGGTTTGTCCTCATCGTCTGTCTGCTGGAACAACAGAGGTGGGCCCAGAGGACTACGTGACCTACTCCAGAGAGAGGCGCCTGAGGGTGGTATCTGGTGTCTGATGTCGTGTTGGGTCATCACTTCATCGGTGCAACAGTGCTGCTAGGTGTCCGAAGCACCTGAGGATGGGTGTTCATGTTCATCTATGCTATGGTGCATCTGTGCCACAGTGTTGCTGGTGACCCCACCTCTTCGATGACAAGACGTGTCTTGAGGGGGACAGAGAGGGTTTTTCCCACAAACTGAACCATGTTGAGAAAACCGGATGACTTTCCTGCTAGTGACGAATGTAAGCAGAAGGTGTCCAACGAATGTGACATTCCAGTACGTCGACCTTATTGCAACTTTAAGGTCTGCCTAGAAGATATGAATAAAAAGACGGCTAGAAGAAGGGCTTACCAATCTTTCACGTGCTTCATATAAAACTACATGTTTGCAGGTGTTACATGTAACAATGTTTTAGTGCAAGCTGTTCCAGAGGGTGGAGCCACGAAGATCTATCGTGAAGTGACAACGAGTTTGGAACATTTCTGATTGTTCCTTGAGTTTTTTATTTTATTTTATCTGAAATGATGAAATATGATTTTATTTTTGAGACTAAATGATGATAAGACTGAATGCGGAATAATTTGAGTTACAAATAAATCTCAACTATGACATGAAAATGTAGAGACAGCTTATAAAGGAGCTGCAAACAGGTCAATGTTTTAACCAGAGTCAGGGTGTTGTGTGACTAGACAGTATAGAGTATGAATGTGTTGTACACTCATGGAAGTTGAGATTGATTGGCTAATTGGCAATTTCTGCACGTTTCCTGGCAGTCTCCATTTGGATCCCTTCAGATGCGCAATGAATGGATCCGATCCATGGTTGTTATGTACCCCAGGTTTTTTTAAATGTTTTTAAACAACAGTCTAAGATCCTGTTTATTTTACTTCACTGTAACCTGCTGCTAAATGCTGCAGCCTGCTGGTTTAGGAAGAACATTTCTTTTCTCCTTAAACTCAACCTGACCTGAATCAAGCTAATTAGGCAGAGCTGGTGTTCACCTGCAGGTCCTGCCTTTATATTAGACAGACAGTGCTTTGAGCGGTGGTGGAGACTTGTTGCAACAGGATTGGGCTTGTTGATCAAGTGTGTGGACTTGCTGGAAGCAAGGGTAGAAGCTGGACACAAGATTTGGCTTGTGAATCTAGTAGAGCTGGTGTGGAAAGACACCAGATGTCAGCTGATGAATGGGCTGAAGATACACTGAAGGTAAATAACCTAGTGTTGATTGACAGCTGTAAAGCTGTGTGTGTTATGCTGACTCAGAGAAACCTCCACCCTCTCTGTTTGTTGGTAAGTCTGCTCAAGGGAGAGTAGCTGAGCTGTTTGGAGCTCTGAAGTGACCCTGACTATTTAAATAGAGTTCTGTGTGGTCTAAAAGCACCTTAAGTGCTAATGGAAGCTTTGGCTTCTGACTTTGAAGGTGTGTACCTGTGTTTGTGCCTATGAGGTTTAATCAGGTCTATGGTTGAAGACACTGAGGGCAGTGTCTTTACAGTTGTTTAGGAGGAGGACAACTGGGATCAACAGTGAGGTGACTGTTGTTTTTTTTCTCTATCTCATGTTTTGTTGTACTTTTGACTGTGTGGGTGTAGGTAGTCCAGTTTTCGTGTTTTGTTTGTTTAGGGGTTTCTTTGGTAAGGTAGATCGTCGCCTGGGGGGGTACGACGGTCCTGTACAGGATTGGATCAACCTGGGTGGCGTTTTATTGTTTTTGGCCTCGCCCACCAGTCCAACACTTATTTGTACTTTTTATTAATTTTCTTTTCCTTTGGACGCTGAGCCAGAAGAAGTCGCTCCGTGCCTGGTGGGAGAAGCCAGGGAGGACCCCGCCTGCTTGGAAGCGCTTATTTTTAGTTAAATAAAATTTTGTTAAAACTTTTTCTGTGTCTGGTGTCCCATGAATATGTTTTGGCTGATCCAGTCGTAACATATTTATTTGGGGGCTCGTCACGTGATGACTAATATGAGCTAGTGTTTTGTAGGAGAGAACTAGTAGTAGTGAGTTGGGTGTTTTGGTGCATCTGCTGTGCTTTGCTTGTTAGACGTCCTGCATACGTCTGTTTTGTCAGCGGCCGGCTGACTAAAATCATTTGTAGTACTCTGGTGTGTCTGTTAGCCTAAAGACTATCTACTCTTGGAAACCCCATCACGTTTCCACTAATAGTTGAGTTGAATCAGCTCAGCAAGCTGCTGATTTGTTGAGTGCTCACAGCTGCGCGTCTGTTTGTTGCGTTCACTTGTGGCTCGGATATTTTAATACTGTTGTATTTAGTGAAGTGAACGGTCTACTGTCTTGTGTATATAATCATGGAGTTCAGTCTAGACAGTTTTGTAGAAAAACCTACCGTTGAGGCTCTGGCTAACTGCACAAAAGAGCAGTTATTGTGTGTAGCTGAACACTACGAGATCCCTGTAGATAAACGCACTAGAAGGGAGACGATAGAACGTGAACTGATCACAGAATTAGCTCGCCTTGGAGTTTTTACTGCTGACATGATAGCAGAAAGTCCTGTGAGGACTCCATCCTCTTATGCTGTGGATAAAGAGGTTCGCTTAAAGGAACTTGAATTAGAGTTGGAACTACGTCGGATGGAAAATGAAACCATTAGAATAAAAAAACGCAGCTGATGCTGAGGCGGTCACAAGAGCAGCAGAGCTCGAGAGGGAAGCTAAGAAAGAAGCTGCAGAAGCCACGATGAGGGCTGCTGAGCTGGCGCAACAGACGGCTTTAAGAGAGAAGGAAATGGAGTTAGAAGCTAAAATTCGCCTGAAGGAGCTGGAACAAGGACAAGCTCCGCTTTCACCTGTTGTACCTAGTTTTGACGTGAGTAGCAATCTATCATTCGTACCTTCATTCAATGAGAGTGACGTAGACAAATTTTTTGTCCTATTTGAAAAAAATGCGCACACTTTTAAGTGGCCTGATTATGCATGGCCCTTATTATTACAGTGCAAATTAACCGGAAAAGCTCAAGACGCTTATGCATCTCTTTCAATAGATGACAGTAGTGATTACAAGAAAGTAAAAGAAGCTTATCTTACGGGCTTATGAATTAGTACCGGAAGCGTACAGACAAAAGTTCCGAAAGCTAAGAAAACTTGAGAGTCAGACTTATGCTGACTATATGAGAGATAAAGAAATTCTTCTTAATCGATGGTGTACGGCTAGTTCAGTGACTAGTTTTGAACAGTTTAAACACCTTATATTAATCGAAGATTTTAAGAAATGTTTACCGGATCGGGTAGCTACTTATTTAAATGAACACAGAGTGTTGGAGGCTTCTAAAGCCGCAGTTTTAGTAGATGAGTATATGTTGACCCATAAGCTCAGTTTTGAACGTCCTAGATTTGACAAAACACCTACTCCTGATAAAGTTAAAGCGGATGGTTTTGAGTCTCCTCGGTTTTTCAGACCCAGAGGTAACGGAAAGTCGAGAGGATCTGCTGTCGCTCACAGGGAGAGTGGTGCGTTTGCTGGACGTAGGGAAAGCAGAGCTTCGTTTGGACGTGGAGCATCTACAAAGGATAATGTAGTTTGTTTTTATTGCAGACAAGAAGGTCACATTAGTACCCATTGCCCTAAACTAAAACAAGATCCAAAACCAGTAGCACTTGTTGAAACCCTGAGTAAACAGCTGTCTCCCACTACAGGTTCTCCTGAAAACGATGGATTTCGGCCTTTTATAATGGAAGGGTTAATTTCTGTTTCTCACTCTGGTAAAAAGGTACCGATCAAAATACTGCGTGATACAGCTGCGTCTCAATCCTTCATATTAGAATATGTACTACCTACTGATGAACTTGAGATTATTAAAACACAGCAACCTATACGTGGTTTTAGTATGCAAGATTTTAATGTGCATTTAGCTAGAGTTGTGGTCCATTCTGAGTTATGTTCTGGAGAAGTCATAGTTGGGCTTCGACCAAGTTTTCCCATTACAGGAATCTCAATGATCATGGGGAATGATTTGGCTGGAGGACGCGTGCTTGTTACTCCTGAAGTAACACCCGTCCCAGTGTTGTGTACTCAACCAGATGAATTAGCACGCACCTTTCCTGATGTTTTCACATTATGTGCTGTGACACGGGCAGCCTACAAACGTCAACAAAAAGAAAAGACCGATGTTGACATTGACTTATGTGACAGTTTTATGATGAGTACTGAAGAGAAACCAGTGCCCATATTATCAGAAACATGTGTAGAAGAGATGGATGAAACAAAATTGTCACTGTCTAGACAACAGCTAGTTGATTTACAGAAGAAAGATGAAACCCTAAAAACCTTGTTTGCTAATGATTTACCTGATGATCCGAAGCTAATAAATACAGGATACTTTTTAAAGCAGGGCATGTTAATGCGCAAATGGACGCCGTTAACTGTTCGTCCTGATGAGGAATGGCATCAGGTAATACAAATAGTACTTCCCACACCCTATCGTGCTGA
>JBBPBX010008704.1:42353-61868 GCA_038048925.1 Garcialebias charrua
TGAGCAGGACTGAACATTGAGCAGGGCTGAACAAAACACAAACTGATGCATGAACAATAACTAAACTGAGGCAAGTCAAATAAAACATGGAGCAGGAAACTAAACACAAGCTGAAGCATGAATAATAACTAAACCGAGGCAGGACAGTGAATTAAATTAAACATGCAAGACTAAACTGGAGCAGGGTAAAATTAAGCTGAGACTGAGAATTAATACTAAGCTGAGACACAAGCAGGGACAACACAGAGACACCAGACAACTAGGGGACAACTGAGGCAAGACAGATAATTAAATTAAACATGTAAGACTAAACTGGAGCAAGGCGAAATTAAGCTGAGAAATTAAACATGTAAGACTAAACTGGAGCAAGGCGAAATTAAGCTGAGACTGAGAATTAATACTAAGCTGAGACACAAGCAGGGACAACACAGAGACACCAGACAACTAGGGGACAACTGAGGCAAGACAGATAATTAAATTAAACATGTAAGACTAAACTGGAGCAGGGCAAAATTAAGCTGAGAAATTAAACATGCAAGACTAAACTGGAGCAAGGCGAAATTAAGCTGAGACTGAGAATTAATACTAAGCTGAGACACAAGCAGGGACAACACAGAGACACCAGACAACGGGACAACAATGACACAATGTCCGCGAGAAGGCCAAAAAACCGCCACAAGCGGCTGACCAAATTTGAAAGCGACTCCAGGAAAAAACAGGCCCAATGCCGCTTGAAATGAGCGGACTTGGCAACTATGGTAAATCAGGTATCTACTAGGCGGATAACTTGGCATAAATGCGCTACAGTGACACTAGTGGCTGGATGGCCTAATCACTCTCCCGGCGAAGCAAGCAGTAAGTGAGCACTGAGCAGGGTGACAGTTGGATGTTACAATACTTGCGGATGAATATCGATTTTTTTTTCTAGGAAAGAAAAAATCGATATTATTACACAGGCTTACTCCTGAATAGGATCCAGCTTAAGAGCAGAGACTGACTCCTCTACACGGGCGGCACCGAAGGAGGAGGGGACTAGTCATCGGAAGTCAAATAAATAAAAAAACGAGTATTAAAACGGAAGTGCTGGTATCATCACTGCTTCAGGAACTGTGATGTCCGTTGTGCACAGAAGCTGACGCTCGTAACCCAAAGAGGTTGTGCAACCAATTCACCAAGTCCGACTCTTCTGCTCCTGCAGCCTCCAGATCAGCTCATGGTGCAGCCTGCGCCTCTCCTGCGTCAACCGGTTGTACAGCTGGTGCTGCTTCATGGACGACTGCATCCTGCTCAGCTCGTCCAGCAGCTGGAGGGCGACAGGATGAGTTCTTGACTGACTCGTTTCTACAAGACAGACGCACCTGCTTCTTTTCAGACTCGTGCTGATCTTTAAGGCTTCCCACATTTTATCCTAAAAATAAATAAAAAATAAAATCAAAACAGCTTAGAGGGATAGTTCCAAATCTTTTGAAGTGGTTATGTGGAGCAGTTATGAACATTTATAATCTTACCTGTTGTAGATAGCATTTGAACAACCTCAGTTAGGAGACAAGAGTGTACATCTGACTAGACTGATGAGCTAACGACTAGTCAAAGTACTGCTCTCTTAAAACGACTGCAATCTTAAAGTCATAATGATACATGCAATATTTTGCTAACAATAAACACTTGCAAAAGCATTATCACCTTTCTTTAGGAACTTTAAGATGGAATAACTCACTGTAAGCTTTGCCCTGCTCAGACTAGTTGTTAGCTCATTATCCATATTTTCACAAACGAGCTTCGAATAGCTATCTACAACCGGTTAAACGTTGACTGCTTATAAAGTGTCCACTGAACCCCATTTTAAAAGACCTCATGACATTTAAAAAATATATTTTCAGTAGTTTTTCCTCTTCTCCGACCTGCTTCTTCATCTGCTGTTCCAGCTTTTGGATAGCTTGGAGCCGCACATCCTTGTACACGTCCACGTCTCTCCGGCTGCGAGCTCACCGAGCCAATGGGTTTTTCCTGTCTGGACGTCTGACTTGCTTCCTGCGGATGAAAACTTGTGCAATGAATGGACGGTCGTCTTGAGTTGAGGTGAAAAAAGAGCGGCGTCCCTTGTCGTACGTTCAGAGCCTGAATGTTGCGGTGGTACAAGAACTCCATCTCCTGGTGCATCCCGTCCCGGCTGTTCTCGAGCTTCCGGTCCATGCGAGCCATCTCCTCCGCCTTGAAGCGCTCCAGGTCTCGCAGCATCTCCTTGTGCATGTTCTGCTGCTCCTTTTCCTGGATTCACACACACACAGTCGGATTTATGAAATAACAGACAAATCTCACTGATTTCTGACGTCACCTCGACTACTTTGGCTTGCAAAGCCTGCTGCTGAACTAGTTGCTCCTTCAGCCTGCTGTTTTCCTGTTTAAGGCTTTCAATCTGCGAATGCCTCTCGCCGTCAGACTGCAGCTCTGAAAGGGCACGAGGCAGGAAAACGAAGTGTGAAAAGAAGCCACCTCGTTTCATTCTCGCGATCAGACCTTGAACTTGGTGGACTTAAGGCCTTGTTATACTTGGCCCGTCGGCCCGTCGGATGTCTTTTACCCCCCGTTGAGTGCGCAAACATTGCGCAACTTTTGGCCGCACACCCGCTGTGATCCCCCGGTGCATAGGCGTCGTGTACATAGCCCCCAAACAGAACTCTCGAAGCCGACGATGCGGCTCGCAGCGTGTGATTGGTTCAAAGTTTGTGGGCGTTTTTTGTTTGGATGTCCATATATGGTCTATGACACCGCAGCACGTGACCCCGCAGCACGTGACCCCGCCACTGTTTTAGATACCGGTAGTTCTTACAGTAATATGTTTCATAAAATTACAAAATAAAGTGCAAATATAACATCAGTACTGACATTAATTATATTGCATCTTACCTCCATATGGGCGTACAGAGCATACAGTAGCCTTCCCCAGCTTATAACTGGCAGCGATGGCAGTGAATGAGCACCCAGAAGCCAGGACCCGCAGCGTCACAGCCAGTCTCTCCGGGGCAGAGACCGGTGCGCTGTGCGTCGGTGCGTGCTGCAGGTGAGGGGAGATCCGGTGGGCAAGTTCATCAAAACGAGCAGCGGACATTCGAAAATATGAAAAGTGTGTCTCGTCATCCATCTCCCGCATCTGCTGAACCAACAAGCTAAACTCGCCTTGTGTAGATCTGGTCCTGTTNCATATATGGTCTATGACACCGCAGCACGTGACACCGCAGCACGTGACCCCGCAGCACGTGACCCCGCCACTGTTTTAGATACCGGTAGTTCTTACAGTAATATGTTTCATAAAATTACAAAATAAAGTGCAAATATAACATCAGTACTGACATTAATTATATTGCATCTTACCTCCATATGGGCGTACAGAGCATACAGTAGCCTTCCCCAGCTTATAACTGGCAGCGATGGCAGTGAATGAGCACCCAGAAGCCAGGACCCGCAGCGTCACAGCCAGTCTCTCCGGGGCAGAGACCGGTGCGCTGTGCGTCGGTGCGTGCTGCAGGTGAGGGGAGATCCGGTGGGCAAGTTCATCAAAACGAGCAGCGGACATTCGAAAATATGAAAAGTGTGTCTCGTCATCCATCTCCCGCATCTGCTGAACCAACAAGCTAAACTCGCCTTGCGCGTGACGTATGCAGTGGGAGGGAAGAGGGAGGGATTATCCCCACGTCTTACTCAATGCGGTCGGTGACACACCTCAGCGCTGGGTTCACTCAACGGGGGGTAAAAGACATGAGACGCTAGTATAAACCCAGCTTTAAGGATCTGATGCTCATCATTATGCCGGCGCTGCATGTGGTTCTGGAAGAAGGGGTGGTTCAGGAAGGACTTTTCGCAGTGCAGACACTAAAAGAACGAAACGGACGACATCGCTAGGCCTGCCACGATAAATTCTGCTAGGCGATTAATTGTCTCAAATTATTGCGATAAACGATAATGGGTGAAATTTGACAATAATTAATGATCATTGTCAAATTTAAGAAGAAATTTTGGTTAATTTGTTTTGAGTATAGTTCCTTTTTTTGACCACTGGATGGCAGTATAAGACTGTTTGAACAGAAAGATGGAAAGTGAGGGAGCCCCTTGACGTGACACGGGCTGTCTCCTGTTTTGTACGTTCTCAAAATGGCGGACGCTCGGTGTGGTTAGAGCTCTTTACAGGGCTTAAAGAGCTCCGGCCGGGGGCCGGATTTCCGGCTTGGAGACAGTCCTCCGGTCCGCCTCAACTTAACTTTGATAGATGGACAGCGATTACATCCAATCACATTGAAGCTCACGTTGTTTTGACCAATTGCTAACAGGAAGGCGGGTCTTAGAAAAGCAAGCAGGTATGTTTGCGGCTTCACAGTCAAATCAATGCAGAAGATGGGAGTTTGTCACACCGGGACAAAATATAGTTTTACTATAGAAAATAGTGGCGCTCTGCCTCCTCCATAACAGGAGGTGATTTCTCCTCCTACTCAAGTGTCCGGCGCCTCTTCTGACTGACGATGTGTCCTCCCTTTGGAGCGAATCAAAGCGCAGGTGCGTGGGTCAAATTATTTCAGCAGGAAAGACTCAGCATCTCAGCGACTCAATTTAAATTAGTGTCAAAACTACAGATTTTAAATCTCGTTGTTAGGTCAAGTAAACTCAGTTATGATCAATAATCCACACCACGTCTTTTATCTGAATAAAGTCAAATCTCAAGCGCATTACAGCAAGAAGCTGCAGCCCCCCCACCACACACACACACACACACCGCTGAACACATAAACAACCTCCCCCCTCCTTTCTGAAGGAGGCTCCAAGTTATTTGTCAACTCAAGCACCAAATAATCTGCAGGAAAAATAAGAAAAAGATGCAAAAGTTGAACGGGGGTCAGTACACAATAAAGTCAGTGAGAGCGGGGGTGAGTTGGTGTGTGATGAAGATCGTTAAAGAGGAAGAGCAGATTGAGCCCAGGTGTGACTGCGCAGAGGAGGGGGTCCAGAATCAAGCATCAGTTCTGAGCTCTGCAGATGTTGACCCAGAGGGTGGACCAATGGAGGAAAATACACTTTTTAAAAACTTACAGTAAAATAAATATTTTGTCAATAAAAAAATAATAATGTAGAGATTTTAAACAAAAACCCTACAAGCATTAAAATAAAAATCATTTAAATGAGATATATTTATTTGAGACTGACAGTTTAATTAAGAAGGTTGATTTCCCCTCTGAGGAACATGAATAAATAAAGATAAAGAGTTAAAACTCTAATTCAAATAAAATAAAGTCTGTAGTTAAATAAAACTGGTTTTTGAGCTGCATGCATTCAGCTGGGAGCTGCAAGATAAAGAATGAAGATCAATTCATTATGAAATGATTATTAGATTACTGCATTATTATAAATGTATGTTATCTACAAAACTGCTGCTGCTGACTTCATCATTCTTTTCATGCCTGTGAAGCTGGTAAGCAGCATCACATCAATTATGTGAAGGGGACATGTCCCCCTCACATTTAAAAAATATTTGTTTGGACCCCCCACACATTTACCATGAAATATTAGTTCACCCAGCTCTGTTTGCATTTCTTTGTGAACAAATCCATTCCACTTGATTAAAGCACAAAAGTCCACTCTGGGTTTTCAACAACTCTCCTCACTGCATGCAGTGTCTCCCCAGGGTACTTGTCTTGGCAGTGGACACTCATCTCTGTTTTTTTTTTTTTGTGGACAGGGTTGGGGGAGGAGGGGGAGATGCCTCTATGTGGCATGCTATCTTAGCATTACGTTAGTGCCAGCAGTTGTCAACTGGGGTTAGGATGCTTGAGGTGAGCAGAGCATGCTCTATTCACACAAGGAGAGCTGTTAGTCAGGTCACTTCTTTTTGCTCTCTAAACTAGTTATTGAATCAAGTTACTTATGTAGGTAAACATACATGTTTAACCCTTTAAAATACACCAGAATACATTAAATGGCATCTATTCCAAATTTTCTGTGGGAGGACCCCCAGACCCTCTACCAGTGTGCCTGACCCCACCCCTTACACATTCTTCTGATGCCAATGCTGTTAAGACATTTTCATCAGAGATTAGACAGTTTGTGTTCACATGAAACTTTTTCACTGCTCAGAACATCTGTTTGTTGATGCTAGAGATGACTCCAGCTTTTACTGTGAAAGTTATGTAGAATGCTGGGAGTCCTAAAACCAGCTCTGTGGAACTTCCTTTTAGATTGTGATATTGAGTATTCTAAATTTATTGCAGATGAATTGACTGAAATGTGTCTGTTCAATGTGGCGTTGAGTATTTTTGAGGTTTTTTTTTCCTCGCTGCAGGGCAGTTCTCTGGGGCACATGTTTTACATTAAGTTGAGATACATTGAAACCTCATGTAAGTCAATATTACTTGAAGCTGAATTGCTTAAAAACTGTAGTTTGCACTTTTCAGAGAGCATTTTTAATAATGGTTGGCAAAATGTTACGATTTTATTCTATCAACAACACAAAAAACTTTCAGGCTCAGGATTTTTTTTCTTTTTTTTTCTTCATTTTAAGCCCTGGTTGGTCGTTAGAGCCCTGGCAGTTGGGAGCCCTGAAAGTTGGGGTCTGTCTCAGTGGAGTTTGCGTGTTCTGCTTGTGCATGTGTTGGTTTTCTCCAGGTACTCCGGTTTCCTCCCACAGACCAAAAACATGCATGTTAGGCTGATTGGTAACTCTGAATTGTCCCTAGGTGTGAATGAGCGAGTGAATAGTTTTGTCTCTGTGTCCCTGTGATGGACTGGAGACCTGTCCAGGGTGTCCCCCGCCTCTCCCACAGTGACTGCCGAATATGGGCACCTGTGATCCCTGTGACCTGAAAAGGAAAAAGCGGGTGAAGATAATGGATGGATGGACAGGTTCTCTTCACAAAGATGGCTTCCTTCACTCCTTTCAAACCAGCATTCCTCTATCAAGAATGTGAGAGGAACGTTGGTTTAAAAGAGGAGTAAAAGAAGCCATGTTTGTGATGAGAAACCGTCCATCATTAAACGGGCGGAGGCCTCCATGTCCATCTGTCCCTCTTACAGTACTGTTATTGCTAATATCACTCAGCCCTCTGTGAATAGCAAGCGGCCATCAGGGTGCTAATGATCCGTCGTTAGGCTGATGGTCCTTTCCTTTTACATGTGAACTTCTATTTCTGGCTGTCGGCGGGAAACTGGTTGATCCACTATGAGAAGGTTATATTTACAGTATAAGACCAGTTCCTCAAACTGATGATGAAGACGAAACGTTTACACAAAGCAGAATTCGTCCAGAGGACCTGACTTAACCTTGTTAGGTTTTTCTACCTGGATTATTGAGCATGAGTCAGGATATTTCAATTTAGGGTCACGTTGATATGGTACACAACTAGATGGACAAATTAAAAGATGAGTTGGATAAACAAAAATGGGATGATGTGTATGTAGATGATGTGAACAAATCTTATGATGAATTTATGACGATTCCGGAGGTCTTGTACAAAAAAAAATTGTGTGCAAAAAAATGATATAAAGAAAAATACAGTGGATCATCCATGGATGACCAAAGGATTAAGAAATGCATGTTAAAAAAAAAAAAGAATCATCTGTATTTGTGTTTCTTGAAATCGAGAACTCAAGAGGCTGAAGAGAAATGTAAAAAATACAAAAACAAATTAGTTGGGATTATAAGGAAACACAAGAGGGAATATTATAGTAAATCATTACGTAAATGTAGGGGTGATATGCGTACAACATGGAGAGCAATGAATAATGTTTTGAAAATGCATAAGGTGAGAACGGGACTTTCACAACATTTTGTGGAGAATGATGTGGAAATCCATGATGATGAAATTGTTAATGGAATTAATAATTATTTTGTAAATGTTGGGTCTAGTCTTGCAGCTTTGATTCCTAAAGTGGAAAAAAATGTAAGTTATTTAAGAAATGGTTGTGTTAAGATCGAAGGATTGTGAAGATACGGATATGGTGGTTGTAAAGGAAATGAGTCATGTGATTGAGCCATACATTTGTAATTTATCATTTTCAAAAGGTACCGTATATTCTCAGACAAAATGAAATTAGCTAAAGTAGTTCCTCTTTTAAAAAATGGTGACAAATGTGTATTTAGTAATTATAGGCCTATATCTTTGCCACAATTCTCAAAAATTCTCGAAAAATTGTTTATGACCAGATTAGATAAATTTCTTGACAAAAATAATATTTTAAATAATAGTCAATATGGTTTTAGATCAAATTGTTCAACATCTTTGGCTCTTATGGAGTTGATTGAACAAATTACTACAGCGGTTGATCAAAAACAACATTGTATAAGTATATTTGTGGATTTGAAAAAAGCATTTGACACTATTCATCACACCATTCTGCTCAATAAATTGAATCAATATGGTGTTAGAGGTCCTGCTTTACAGTGGATAAGCAGTTATTTGAGGGATATAAAGCAGTTTGTTCAGATGGATGATGTAAGATCTAATTTATGCCGAACTTCATGTGGAGTACCACAAGGTTCAGTACTTGGACCTAAATTGTTTATTTTATATGTAAATGATTTAATTGAAGTATCTGACATCCTCAAATTTGTTTTATTTGCTGATGATACACTTTTTTCTGTTTGGGTAAAGACATGGAACACATGTTTGAGTTGATAAACAGGGAGATTGTTAAAATACAGGATTGGTTTAAATTAAATAAGTTATCATTGAATGTTGATAAAACTAATTTTATGATATTTAGTTAAAAAAAGGATAACTTTGGATTTTTCTTTAAAAATTGATGGTATTAAGATATGTAGAGTGAATGAGGTAAAGTTTCTGAGTGTAATTATTGATGATTAAACTGTTATGGAAACAGCATATAAATCTTGTAAAAACTAAAATATCTAAGTCCAATGCAGTATTATACTGTATAGAGTAATGGACTTATTAAACATAAATTGATACTGTTATTGATTTTACTTGTTTTATTGTTTTATTGACATTTAATTCTGTAGCACTTTGAGATTTTCATTAATGAAAAGTGCGTTATAAATTAAATTCATTATTATTATTATTATAAACAATGATGCTTTATATTTACTTTATAATACACTTGTAGTCTCGCATTTAACTTATTGTGTCAATGTTTGGGGTACAGCATGTAAAACCATAACAAAACCTATTTTTATTCTGCAAAAAAGAGCTGTAAGAATTATAACAAGAAAGCGTTATTGTCACCCTTCTAATGTTCTGTTTTGTCAATTGAAATTACTTAAGTTTTATGATTTGGTGGATTATAATATTCTTCTACTTATGTTTAAAGCTCAGAATTGCTTGCTACCATCAAACATTCAAGCATATTTTGTAAAAAGGAAGAGTTGTTATAATTTGAAGGGAATAGATATTTTTGTTAAACCTAAGTATAGGACCAGTTTAAAGGGTCGGTCTACTACAATACAGGGAATGGGTCTGTGGAATGGTTTGGAGGATGATGCAAAAATGGTGAAGTCAATGTTTATATTTAAGAAAAAGATAAAAACTATTTTGTTGGAAAGATATATATAACTGATTAATGTCTATTTTGTTAAACGTGAAATTTTGATGAGTTATGTATTTTGCTGTATTATATATGAATGATTATTGTCTGAATTGATAGTTGGAATTAATTTTGTTTAAGAGGGAGCCGATATGATAAGAAATTTTCTTCTGCTTCCTTTAATTTTTTTTTAATTTTTAAAGTTTTTAATTGTATTTGTGTTTTTAATGGAAATGAAATACTGTATTGTAAAGCTTCTCACAAAAAGCCCTTCCACAAACAAGATTTATTTTTATTTTTTATAAACATAGACTATAGTTTGCATTGATAACTGAGATAAAACAAAAGCCTACTGGCCTTTTCTGGTGCTTTATGTGTGAGTGCATACAGTATATGTATGTTTTTATTGTTCCGATACAGTACTTGAAACTAGTGTTTTGTCTTGACTTTTTTTTTTTCTATACACCTGTGTTGCACAGTCAATGTTTTGTCCTGAAAACTTGAACTTGTTAAAAGATAATTTAAATAAAGTTTCCTTTAACTGCAGAAAACACTTGTTTCTGTTTTTACTTTCATGAAGATTCAATTGCAAATATTTGTCTTCGACACCACCTCAGCACAATTTCTATAGGTGAGTCGTTTTGTATTTCATCAAGATTGTCCTTTTCTAGTTTAAATACAATCACCAACCCATAGAGTAAAAGATGAGTAATATAAATGTATATTTATGCTTGCGTTTAGTGTGTTTTGAAAAATGAGATGCATAATTTCAAAAGACTCAAAGATGAACCACAGCAAATAAAGATGTACAATTTCCTGCGCTGTCTTCTGAAGTTCTCCTAGTACTCCACCAGGTGGAACCCACGCAATGCTTTTCTCCACAACGGCTCAGTTCTGTGTGGTTTGAGCATCAACATTGTTGTCTCTGGTGAAACAGCTGTTGCCATGACACTTGAGCTATGACTAAAAAAGTTTTGGATGCTGATTACGGTTAATAAATGAACATTTGAAAGGCTGTTCGCCCATTAGGAGACTTCCTTCAGTATGAACCTTTTCTTTTCCCAGTAATATCTCTATAGCTGTTATGTCCGCTCCTGACAAATCAATACTAGACACTTGTTTCCATGGCGGTGTAGTAATATCACAGTGTAAAGGGTCTCGTAAATGTGGCAACCTGCTCATATTGTTTTAATTCATCACATGAAGGTTTAATTTGGAGCTGGCGGGCCTCATGACCTCTTACATGATGACGAGCCTCATCACAAAGTTCATGAAGTCTGGAAATCTGCTTTCGTTCTTCCATTATTTAAAGGTGAGCACTCAATCGTGAACAATTATAGACCCATCTCAAAATTGTGTATTTTAGAAACAATCTTTTAAATCCTTTTCGGTCAGGTTTTAGGAAGCAGCACTGCAACTGCTGCTCTAAAAGTTTTAAATGCTGTGTTTAAGACACTGGATTTTAAGGGTGTACCCCAGGGCTCTGTCTTGGGCCCCGTCTTATTTACAGTTTTCGTTACAGTGCATGCACTGTGTGGAAAATTTGCAAAATGCTTCCTACCTACAGTATTTACAAGCAGCGCACTCCCATAGTGGACCAACCAAAAAATTGTTTGGCCCACTATGGGAGTGTGTGGGACTCAGTTTGTTGGTGGCTCCTTGGATTGTTGAAGTCTTTTGGATGAAGGATGAAACATCTTTTTTAAAAAAAACGGTCCAGTTGACCTGACTGAACTTTGTTGGATTGTGTAACGTTCTGATTATAAGTTTTCACAAGTTTGATCAACAGTTTTTGTGGCATATCCCCCCAATAACGATACCAAGAACGGTAGAAGTCCTCAGTGTTTACACACAATACAGCTTAAAGGAGAAATGAAAAGTGTTTTTAAGCTAATAGTAGTCTAATGAAAAGCATAAAATAAGCTTGTTGAGAAATTTTCACAAGTCAAAAATGTCATCCTAACTCAAATTTAGACTTTGCAAAGTGAAGAAATTCTCATCTGGTGTTTTTGACCCCCCTCCCCCTGCCTGCTCTCCGTCCCCTGAATATGACATAGGCAGTGCAACTGGAGTTCATCCTCATACAGTAATATTAGTGTGTGTATCTAGTTGTGGACAAAAAGGTTTCAGTGTGTATCCTCATACAGTAATATTAGTGTGTGTATCTAGTTGTGGACAAAAAGGTTTCAGTGTGTATCCTCATACAGTAATATTAGTGTGTGTATCTAGTTGTGGACAAAAAGGTTTCAGTGTGTAGCAATTAGGGATGCAGCAAAAAAAATCTATTTTTTAAAGAATCAAGATTCTTAGTCCTGGCGATTCAGAATCGATTCTAAAAGCCCCAAAATCGATTTTAAAACTTTTTTTAAATTTTATATTGTATTTTTACCGCTCCTGTGCATTCGGCCGCTGTAGAATTTTGGCCGTGTAGGGCCACCGTAGTTAGTTAGCCAGGCAGCTCCCAATAGAGCCTGCTAGCAAGGAGGGAGACAGCATGTTTCAACTTGCTCCTTCATCTTTAAAAATCATTTTAGATCCTACTATGTTCTGGGGAAGACAGAGCTTAACAAGACATTGGTAACTGTTTCAGGACATTTTCAACACCCCCACTTCCACGTTAGCATACGGCGCTAGCATGCTAACGTTAGCATGCGGCGGCTAACGCACGGCTATTCGTATTTCCAGGATAGAAATGCCCATTAATGCACTAAATCACCAAACTGTTTTTGACAAACTAAAGTGATATCCTTCAGATTCAAAAAAGTCTTCTGCTTCCATTTTAAATGACAGACAGGAGGACAGTAATGATGGGTTTATAGCTTCAGTGTTATTGTAAGATAGCAAAGGAGGTCTTAATTGTGTCATAAAAGTGCGTCCAGAAAATGACTACAGAAATCACTGCACTTCGGCATGTAGCAGGAAAAATGTAAAAAACTATTTCTTTAAGCTACTGACTTGAAAAAAGCATACTAAGTATGTTTATGTGTGTTGTTTACTATATGAAATTCTTGTTATATCGATTTTTTTCAGATTTGATTACATTTCTCCTTTAAGTAGTTTGGTAAATTCAGGGTCTGTCTCTACACCAAAGTGGGAAATTAGCTAAATAAATGCTAGTTTTTTTTCATAAGTGCTTTACATATTCCAGATTGATAAAACCATGGTTTCTTAACTTTCTTAACTAAAAAGAGATTTAGTCAAAACAAGGACTATCGTGTTCGATCACTTCTGCTTTATTTTGAGCATATAAATGACCACGTCAACATTGGAGCTTATTTTTTTTATCCGACATGTCTTGATCCTGTCATTAAATTTAATTTGTGTGCTAAACAGATAAATTATTAAAGAAATTTAGAAAATTCTCCCTTTTTTTAATGTATTGGAATTACTAAGGCTGTCGTCAGTTTCTTCAGCTTGTCTGAAAAGTGATATTTCAAAATAAAAACACAAATACCCATTAATATCCCAGGTATTTTTATAGGGGTACAGTAGAATAGAATATATTTATTTACTTGAGTCCGTTTTTTTTCATGTACATGTGTCCAAAGGTGGATGCTATAGTCTAACCCCCGTAAACTTTCACTTCTTCACCCAACCTCAATGGTCAGGGTCACAAATTACAGTCGAAGGTTACACAAGGTCTTTGCTAGTCCGGGCCATTGCCATAGATAACTGGATTGCTGTATAATAGTTGTCCACAAGTATGCCGTATGCAGAAATCCTATTTTATTTTATTTTTTTAGGTTGAGACAACCTGTTGGGTTTTGCAGAGTTGCAATCTCAGAATCAGCTTATTGTCATTGCACAGAAGCACAACTTAAGAAACAACTAAACAGACATGGATAGACAAGGTGCATGAGGCTGCAGCCTACATGAGAGGTGCTGCCTTTTTTTTGGTAGATAAGGAAAGGGACCACGAGGAAAGAGGAGGTAGGAAAAAAAATCTTACACGTTTGGTGTTGCAAAAACAGCCTCAGCATAAAACAAGCAACATAACTGCTTGTTTGCTGTATCTTTACTGTTGAGCTCGAAACAACAAAACTGTTTCTTTAAAGCTATAGTATGTAAGATTGTAATGTAGTCTGTAACTTTTCAAACAATATATTTTTAACATATTTCTTCACTCAGTCACTATCTACTGACAAACTGATGTTAGACAAAGTAATCTCTGAAAAAAACTATAGTCCCCTTGCTTCTCTATCAGCATTTATAAAAACACTGAAAACACAGAGTGACCAGGACACTGACAGCCAATAAAAACAGAGTTGTTTGTCACGCCCCAACCCACGCCCCCACCTGTCCCAGCCGCAGCTCGTTCTCATTCAAAGGATTGCAAAGCGATGCAGGACTGTTTTTTATGTGACACAAAATGTATTAAATATCCCTTCTTTATCCCAGAGCTGGACTTTTATTTAGTTTTTTTGCCAAAAGCCAAGTGATCGCTTCATCCTGCACTGACAGACATGAGGAAATGGATTTGTCACGAGTCACGAGCGAATTAAAACATGTCCAACGTTGCTTTGTGAACCTCTGATGATTTCTGCTGGATTTTGTGTTGTAGGATGAGTGATTCGTGGTTTTATTAAATTTTTTAAACAGTTATATTATCATATAAACACAGAATATCGCAGCGCAGAGACAGGAGGAGGTGGAGCATTCCAGACATTCCAGACCAGCGCAGCGACATGAGGAAGTCACGAGCGAATTAAATCATGTCCAAACGTTGCTTCGTGAACCTCTGATGATTTCTGCTGGATTTTGGGTTGTAGGACTAGCGCTCCATGGTTTTATTTTATTTTATTAGAAGGTTTTATTACCATAAACACAGAATATCGCAGCGGCTCTGAGCAGAGAGCAGCAGGGGGCGGAGCAGATCCCAAGTTCAGCTGCAGAGCACTGTGCCATATATGGCTCTGAGGGGAGGGAGCAGAATGCTTTTCTGCGCTGAAAATATTTCTAAGTCCCAGAGAGTCCCAGAGTGTTCAAATATCGCAGACCCCAGCTTTAACGTTTTGGTGAAGATTTAAATGGACATGTTAATTAACATGAAGAGAAACATTCCTGAAACTGTTCCTATCCATTTAGTAACAAACCAAACACACTATGAAGCAAAATTTAGATTACCGTACTTTCCGCCTTACATGTCGCACCGCCAAATAAGTCGCANGGGGGGGGGGGAGTAACTTCACCGTATAAGTCATTTATTATGCATTGACGCTGACGCGTTACATTTATGTGTCACCGCGGAACACCCGGAAATGTGGGCTGGTGTTGTGCTAAAAATCGATTGGCTGCCAAATGGCCGCCGCGGGAGCGCTTCAACAAGAATTTAACAACATTATCACTTGAAAAAAAAAATTGAAATTATAGCAAAGTTGTGTCTCAGTCTAATTTTCCTTAATAAATGCACTTTGACGGTCAAATCAGCTGCATTTCAAAAGCCAGTTCACGGCTGCGGGAGCGCGCAGAGGGAGGATTCGCTGTGCATTATAGCAAAGGTGTGCCTCAGTTGAACTTTTTGTTACTACAGGAGTTCTGGAGAGAGAAGAAGGTGGCATGGTATGACAAGCCAAGTGTCTCATTAATAGCCACGTTTACCTATTAATGAAACTCTTGCTTACCCTATTACTCGGCTGAAAATGGTAGTTTTCAATATTTTCCATGTCAGAATGAATGAAATGATCAGATCTCAGCCAAAAGTTGGATTACGTATAAATATGGGGGGTGGGGGACGTAGATTAGTCGCTTCGATGAATAAGTCTCAGGGCATGCTAATTTATGCAAAAAGATGTGACTTATACGGCGAAACGTACGATGGGTACTTTCTTTGATGACATAAAATCTATGAATGCTAAAAGCAAGTCAAGTCAATAAAGTCATGTAACTGGGACCCTGTGTACATAATCTCGTTTTCAACACATGTACTACATGCGGTGCAAATGACAATAAATTCTCTCTGACTCTGACTCTGACTCTGACTCAAGAACGTGATGTACCAACAGAAGAAACGTGCAACACTTAATTTTAAATAGCTCCTGCAACGCTCTGGACGTACAAGCCCAAAACCAGAAAAGTTGGCACGTTGTGGAAATCGCAAATAAAAACAGAATACAATGACTTGCAAATCTTTTTCAACCTATATTCAATTGAACACACTGCAAAGACCACATACTTAACGTTCGAACCGGTAAACTTTGTTATTTTTTGCAATTATTAGCTCATTTGGAATTTGATGCCTGCAACATGTTTCAAAAAAGCTGGCACAAGTGACAAAGAAGACAGAGAAATTTGAGGAATGCTCATCAAACACTTATTTGGAATATCCCACAGGTGAACATGCAAATTGGGAACAAGTGGGTGCCATGATTGGGTATAAAAGCAGCTTCCTTGACATGCTCAGTCATCCACATAGAAGGATGGGGCGAGGGTCACCACTCTGTGAACAAATGCGTGGGCAAATTGTCGAACAGTTCAAGAACAACTTTTCTCAACGAGCTATTGCAAGGAATTTAGGAATTTCACCATCTACGGCCCGTAATATCATCAGAAGGTTCAGAGAATCTGGAGAAATCACTACACGTAAGGGGCAAGGCCGAAAACCAACATTGAATGCCCGTGACCTTCGATCCCTCAGGCGGTACTGCATCAAAAACCGACATCAGTGTGTAAAAGATATCACCACATGGGCTCAGGAATACTTCAGAAAACCACTGTCAGTAACTACAGTTCGTCGCTACATCTGTAAGTGCAAGTTAAAGCTCTACTATGCAAAGCAAAAGCCATTCATCAACAAGATCCAGAAACGCCGCCGGCTTTGCTGGGCCCGAGCTCATCTGAGATGGACTGATGCAAAGTGGAAAAGTGTTCTGTGGTCTGATGAGTCCACATTTCAAATTGTCTTTGGAAACTGTGGACGTCGTGTCTTACGGACCAAAGAGGAAAAGAACCATCAGGACTGTTATAGGCGCAAAGTTCAAAAGCCAGCATCTGTGATGGTATGGGGGTGCATTAGTGCCCAAGGCATGGGTAACTTACACATCTGTGAAGGCACCATTAATGCTGAAAGGTACATACAGGTTTTGGAGCAACATATGCTGCCATCCAAGCGACGTCTTTTTCATGGACGCCCCAGCTTATTTCAGCAAGACAATGCCAAGCCACATTCTGCACGTGTTACAACAGCGTGGCTTCGTAGCAAAAGAGTGCGGGTCCTCCCCTGGCCTGCCTGCAGTCCAGACCTGTCCCCCATTGAAAATGTGTGGCGCATTATGAAACGTAAAATACGACAACGGAGACCCCGGACTGTTGAACAACTTAAGCTGTACATCAAGCAAGAATGGGGAAGAATTCCACCTGAAAAGCTTCAAAAATTGGTCTCCTCAGTTCCCAAACGTTTACTGAGTGTTGTTAAAAGGAAAGGCGATGTAACACAGTGGTAAATATGTCCCTGTGCCAACTTTTTTGCAATGTGTTGCTGCCATTGAATTCTAAGTTAATGGTTATTTGCAAAACAAAATAAAGTTTCTCCGTTCGAACATTAAATATATTGTCTTTGCATTCTATTCAGTTGAATATGGGTTGAAAAAGATTTGCAAGTCATTGTATTCTGTTTTTATTTGCGATTTGCACAACGTGCCAACTTTTCTGGTTTTGGGCTTGTAGATTAATTTTTGTTTTCTTTTTTTAAAACATCCATGCAGTGACTAATCTCACACTTTAGAATGTCAAGTTTCCATTGCTGGTTTTTATCCTTGCAGCACTGCCTGCTGTTCATCCATCCTCAGCTGACTGATGGGGACTGATTTGCACCTGGGATGCCAATTGAGCATAATTAACAGTAATTAACTACCTGTGAGGATACAGATCCAGTGCTGTCGACTTAGACGAAGAGCTGCAGGAGGGGTTTGGACTTTAAAATGGTAGAAACAACCTACTTAAAAAAACTGTTGGAATTAGGGATGCACAATATTTATTCATTTATTAACCTTTATTTAACCAGACAAATCCCATTGAGATCACAGATCTCTTTTGCAAGGGGGGCCTGATATTATCGGCATGGTATCAGTATCGGATGATATTTGTAATAAAGTTAAATATCTGACATCGGCCATTCCATCCAAATAACTCATCGATTTAAAAGGCACTTTCAATCAATCAATTACCTTTATTTTACCAGGTAGAGCCCGTTGAGATCGAGATCTCTTTTACAAGGGTGACCTGGTCAAGTGGTCAGCAGCACACGTCACATGGTAATTGACAATAAACATTTGCATTTATCAAAAAAGAAAATAAAGAAAACTACAATCACAGTACCGTAAATAGATGTTGACAGTTCAAAACCAACAGGATATGACAGATTTCTATATACATTAATATACAAAACAAGCAGACAGACATCGGTTGGGTAGATGGGGTTAAAAAATCAACAATGCCATTGCACAAGTAATGTTTAGAAACATCTGCAATGGTCACGTTTCAGATGTTTCTAAACATTACTTATGCAATTTACATGGCTTTAAAAAATATATATATTTATATAGTGTTACATCATTTTCTGCCACCTTTTTGGCATCTGCATTTGGTAGCGGGCCAAATTCACAGACCATACAGAATAATGTAGTATTTTAATTCCACAGCAGAGAAAGCTATGTAGTCTATACAGTATGTAGGTCTAGGGGAAAATTATTGGTATCGGTTATCGGCCAAATAAGTTTTAACATATCGGATATCGACCAAAAATCCAATATTGTGCATCCCTAGTCCAAATACTTAAACTCCAATATGGTATTTGTATTATTTTTTTTTGCATATACAATCGGTTGCGGGTGAGGTTCTGCCTATAGTGGAAGAGTTCAAGTATCTCGGGTTTTGTTCATGAGTGTGGGAAGAATGGAGCGTGAGATTGACCGACGAATTGATGCAGCATCTGCAGTATTGCAGACTGTGCCAGTCCATTGTGGTGAAGAGGAAGCTCGGCTGTGTTTACCAGTAGGTCTACGTTCCCACCCTCACCTATGGTCATGAACTCTGGGTAGTGACTGAAAGATTGAGATTGTGAATACAGGAGGTTAAAATGGGTTTCCTCTGCAGGGTAGCTGGACTGTCCCTTAGAGATAGGATGAGAAGTTCAGTTATCAGGAGAGACTACTTCACATCGAGAGGAGACAGTTGAGGTGGTTCGGGCATCTGGTAAGGATGCTTCCCAGGCGCCTCCCTAGGGAGGTGCTTCAGGCATGTCCGACGGAGGAGACCCCAGGGAAGACCCAGGACGTGTTGAAGAGACTGTCTCTCGGTTGGCCTGGGAAAGTTTTGGAGTTCCCCCAGAAGAGCTGGAAGAGGAGGCTGTGGAAAGAGATGTCTGGACCTCCCTGCTCAAGCTGTTGCCCCCACGACCTGACGCGGAAAACGATGGATGGATGGATGATGGTCTGTTTAAATTTAGTGATGGACGGTTCAAACTGTATTTGCACGTCAACAGGAAATGCACAAGTAATATTCAAATGTCGTACCAAGAGGCGCATAAAGCCACAAACTGCTTTAACGTTCACAATTACCGGTAGTCATATGTGTGTTCTCAGATGCAACAGATCTTTGAAGGAAATGCTTTCAAAGTTTTATAAGAAAAACTTAATTTTTCCACAAACTTAAATTGACTTATTGCACTTTCTTACTTGGTTGAATTTACTTCCTATTTTTGTCTTTAGCTGTGTGCAGCTCATTTATTGAGTTCTCTATTTACTTTGCTTGTTACTGTTTATTTTTTACCACCGTGTGGAAACAAAAATCAGACCGTTATTTGGATGCATTTTATCTTTTTGCTTTGCGCCAAGATACATTTACATTCCAGAATCTGGTTCAACATGATGAGAAACAGCAGTTCTATATTTGTACAAGCTTGTTTCCAGAAAAGCTATTTCATCTAATCTACAGATGATTTCCTGAGAATTTCCTCTTGCGTGTATAATGGAATAATATATATATATATTTTTTTAA